>JAZHYW010000460.1:0-171079 GCA_037355805.1 Ixodes ricinus
AGCGGGAGCAGGCTGCAGCGAGAGAGGAACGAGCGCAGGCTGCAGCGAGAGAGGAACGAGAGCGGGAGCAGGCTGCAGCGAGAGAGGAACTAGAACGAGAACGAGAACGAGAACGAGAGCAGGATGCAGCGAGAGAGGAACGAGAGCAGGCTGCAGCGAGAGAGGAACGAGCGCAGGCTGCGACAGAGGAGCAGAGCGCTGAAAAGGCTAGAGCTCGAAATTGAACAACAGCGATTAAACTCGCAGAACAGTAGAGTTGGGGCTCCGGTGCGAGCAAGTGAGACCGAGTCGTATCAAATGAAGAAGCTCATGCAGCCGTTTAAAGTTGGGGAAGACGTGGGCCTATTCTTAGTTAACTTTGAGAGGACATGAGAGAAGTTGAGCTTCGCCCCAGAAACGTGGCCGCAACGGCTTTTGACTTTGTTGCCCTGTGAGGCTGCAGAGGTTGTCGCGCGCCTTAGTGCTGGAGACGCGGACGACTACGACAAGGTGAAGTCCAGCCTTTTGAAACGGTACCGCCTTTCTGCCGAGGCATTCCGTCAAAGGTTTAGAAACGCATCCAAAAAGAGCAGCGAGGGCTACTCGGAATTCGCTTACGGGCTTAAAACCAATTTGATAGAATGGTTTGAAGAGCGAGGAAGTGTACGAAAGCCGAGACAAGGTAGTCGAGTGTGTGTGCCTCGAACAGTTCTTTCGTAGCATTCCGCAGTCAGTCAAGCTCTGCCCAGGCAGCACACCGTATTGGGCCAACATTGGATTTGATGTGGCAAAGAATGGCCCAACAATGGCCCAATGAGCCATATGTTTCCCAATATTGGAATCACATTGGACAATAATGGACTATCAAAGCCAATGGTTTTCCAATATTGGTAATACGTTGGCATAGGCTGGTCAACATTGGACTGTCAAAGCCAATAGCTTTCCAATATTGGAAATACGCCGGCATAAGCTGTCCAATATTGGACTGTCGGAGCCACTGGCTTTCTGATATTGGCTTTACGCCGGCATAAGCTGTCCAATATTGGACTGTCAAAGCCAATAGCTTTCCAATATTGGATATCGCCGGCATAACCTGTACAATATTGGACTGTCAGAGCCAATGGCTTTCCGATATTGTATTTACGCTGGCTTAAGCTGGTGAATATTAAACTGTCAAAGCCAAGCGTTTTCCAATATTTGTGATGTCATGGTATAGGCTGGTCAATATTGCACTGCCATAGCCAATGGCTTATCGATATTTGTGTCGCGTAAACTATAAACCCGCGACCTTTTTTTTTTTGCATTGCAGAGGTAGGAAAGTGGAAAAGAGTCATTCACGCGCTCGCTCGGAGCGAGAATTTTATTTAGCCAACTTCATGGGGCGTACGTCGCCGGTACTTTCTAACCGCGATCACAAATACGTCCTTAGCTGCCTATAGGACTATTGCAGTTTGTTTGCCGGCTGCTCTTCTTTCGCATTGCCTTACCTCGGCGTTGAAAACTTAATTCTGTTTTTTAGATTTAATTATTTTTGTATTTTCTAGTGTATTTTGTATGTATATGCATTACCTAGCGTTAACGTCTTCTACTTTGTCCGTGCCCCTGCCATGTTTGTATTTCTTTCTGCGTGCTCTATTTTTTATATTTAATGTTTCTGTGCATATTTGTCATTGACGACGCAGGTGTCGACAAACATAAAGCCGCCGCTTACGCCGCCAACCGAAGTGACTTCTACTCTCAGTTTTACGAGAGTCTTTCGAGCTAGAAAGTCGTCTATTGGACTCGAATGAAGTCTCGAGAGGGCTGCTTCGACTGCCAGTGCACATATCATCAGTGTAGGCAGAAGAACGACGTAGCAATCGCGACGCGAGAGCATACTGCGCCTCCATCTGGCCGGCCGCGCTCGCTCTGCGGAAATGTTAGCGAGGTACTCTCGAGCCCCATTAGCTTACTGAAGTTGGAAGACGCTACTTTGTCGTCGCGAATCCTTTGCCCTTCGAACGGTTGCGAAGCCGTTGCGCCCGGCGTATCCTACGCAGCATCTTTCCGATATTGTTCGTGCAGCATCGCAACCGATTCATCGTGTGTTGAAAGTCGAACGATGTGCTGTCCGTGGTGTCTTTTATGTGTAACTCTTTCGTAAAAAAAGTTTGAAGTTTAAAAACGCGAACCTAACAGTGTACAAATAATTTTAAATTTATTGATAAAAATAATATATATATATAAATATTTAGTTATTTGTGGACATCGTGCGCAAAAAATAGTCGCGCTTAGTTCTTCATTCTAAATTTTAATGTGAGTTATACGACGTAAAACATTGTCTTCAAACTTGCCCCGTTTAGAATCACTTTTGGGCTGGACAGCTTATTTAGAAATTCAAAATCTGGCCTTCAGAGAGCTGTCCTGTTCAATCGGTATTGGCAGCAGGGTAGACGCTATGCGTGTTTTAGGCCAATTCTGTCTCCGGTTAGGGTCACGTGACTACAGTCTCGAAGCTAGTGATAAGGCAGAGCACGGAACCTGACTAAAAGCCCGAGGCCACGCATAACATCCACTGCACTATCAACCTTGGGTACAAGTGACTAATCCTCTGGTTGGGTTCATTGTTGAGATGGGCCTGAAGATTAGCCTTTGTAAGCGCACTCCCCGTTCTGGGCTGCTTTCTTTCTACTCCTTCTCTCATTTTCTCCCTCTCCCTAAGCTGAAGACGTTCTAGACGGTGCGGACTCGACGGACCAATGAGGCGTATACTTTTTATCGCTTGAATCCGCTCTTTGTGCGCGGGTAACGGCAGAAGCGTGATCACGTGGTTTGACGGATGACGCATTAGCCGTTTACAAACCCGGAACCCCGAATGCCTGCGAAGACCGGACCTAGCTTCGCGGGTGATACGGCCTGCGGGCCTGCTGTGGATTTCGCTTCTGCGGTAAATGTGGTAAATCTAGTTCTAGAGTTCCGATCACCAGCAGCGCAATTCGTCTTAGTGCCAAGTGCGATCTTCAACATGCGGATTGCCAAGACCATGGATATTCTTTCGGCAGCGCCTACACACCGGTGATCTTCCTTTGTTGTGGGCATACATGTGACCACTAGCTTCGACGGACCGAAGACACAACTGACCGCCTTCTCTTCCATGTGAGTGACAAGGAGAAGTTCTCCTGACCATTGGGGATAGGTATTCTTGCTACGCAATGTACGTTTTGTCCCTATCCGATGAGTTTGAACCGTGTCGAACGCTGTGCCAGGAATCTCCGACGAGTTCAACGTGTAATCCAGAGCGATCGGCCCGAAAGGCCCTGTACAGCGCTATTTGCAAGTGCTTTTTATTCTAATAGACCGTGAGAGACGTTCTGATTGGTTATTTTTGTGTTCGACGTCATTTTTATTTATTTATTTTTTGTTAAAATATGGCTGTCTTCTTAGCGGTAGATGTGTGCTGTAGTAAAAAGTCCTCCCGGTATTTCCAAGCCGAATACCACAGCGTTGTGTAGTCCTTATTTGCCAAGGTTTGGGTTGTTGGGTGCGAGTGGAGTGTCAGTTATGTCACCGCGCTCTGCGAGTGTAATTGCCAGTAATTGTCTCTACACGACAAGCTATTTTATCTGCGCGATTTATTTTAAACTCTTGATTGATTCAAGCATCAAGCTCTGTTCAACAGTCATGTTGTTACGTGTACCGGGGTATTTATTGAATTGTTAATTTAGTAGTGCGTTTGACACTGGTGAGCTGAAGAGGGAGGCCAGCGGTTGCATTTATAAATTGTAAATATTATGGAGGCAATATGGGTACAACAATAACTACATATTTCCGTTCCGCAAATATCGTAAATCTTAAAAACGTTTTTTTTTCAAATTAACGTAGAAATATTGGTGTGAACTTAAATGACGAGATTATAATTCTTAAGACTTCTTAAAGCTAGATGAAAGGTTGAGGGACGCCATGATGTTGCACGAGTAGAGTTAAGCAATTTATGAAATAACCTTCGTACTATTTGATTAATTTTTTAAACCACTATCAATATTTTAATCTAGATCGATCAAGCTCTGAGTAAGGACAAGTCGGACGAACAAAACAATAGTAAACGCCTGGGCCGTCTTTCTAGAAACAGCGTCTCAGCTGAGACGGGGAAAAGAAAGCACTGTCAAAGCCAGCGTACGAGCTGAACGGGACTCAAACATCGACTCATGACGCTCGCGCGTCCCATTCTTTACAGTGCTTTCCTTCACCCAGTCTAAGCTGAGACACTGATTCCACCAAGCCGGCCCCGGTGTATTACCTGCGCATCTATTTATTTTAGAAGGCAGTACTAAGTTTTTTACATACAAAATAACGAAAAATAATTCACTGGAAAAGAAAGTTGATAATATGGAAAAGTAAACAAAAAAAAGTCGGTAGGCCTTTCCGAGATTTTATACTTGCAGAGCAACCGAGCCGATTAATCGAATGGTTAATTAAAAGGCGGCGATTAATAATGAAGCTATGTTTTATTTTGATTTTCATTATTGACAAGCGTAAGAGAGAACTGAGAGCCTCTGAAACCCTTCACCTGAATCCGAACCACCGCTTCTGTCTCTTTCAGAATCCTGTGGCCAGGCCCCTGCGTGGAATCCTCTTTGCCCAGCTCTTCACCCAGCCCTCTGCCCTGTCCACTACCGAGCGTGCCGCCGAGTCTGCCTAGTCTGCCCTGTCGAGTCTGCCCTGTCCACTACCGAGCGTGCCGCCGAGTGTGCACAATTTTTTTTAAATCTTTTTATTCGATTTAAATAAATTATGAACTATCAAACGTTATGAACAATTCATTTGCATGCTTTATTGATTTCTAAAGTGTCCAAATGTGGTAAAATTGCTGCATTTATTAGATTTTAGTATCAGAAAGAAAACTGTGCTTGAGGAAAAAGGGCAAGGAACTTGCTTGGTTCTCTGCACTCTTTTTGTGACACTGGTTAGAACACTGACTGAAAAATGGCATCCAATAATGTCATAGACAATGGATGCAAAAAATAGCCAGTGTATTAAACTGGATGCCAATATCGGAATAGCCAATATTGGAAGAGCCAGTGTGTAAGGCGCTGGATGCCAATGTTGGTTCAGCCAACGGTGAAACCTCTATGCCAATATTGGATAAAAAAAGCGCAAACCACGTTGGTCCAACGTGGGCTAGAACGTTGGCAAACCAGTGGTCCAACATTGGCACCAATGTTGGACCACCATTGGATCGGGTGGCGTTTTCGAAAATGCCAACGTCAGACCAATATTGGAACCATTTTTTGCCAACATTGGTCCAACGGGGGTCCAACAGTGGTGTGCTGCCTGGGGTGAAGTCCAGCCTTTGAAACGGTACCGCCTTTCTGCCGAGGCGTTCCGTCAAAGGTTTAGAACGCATCCAAAAAGAGCAGCGAGGGCTACCTGGAATTCGCTTACGGGCTTAAAACCAATTTGATAGAATGGTTGAAGAGCGAGGAAGTGTACGAAAGCCGAGACAAGGTAGTCGAGTGTGTGCCTCAAACAGTTCTTCGTAGCATTCCGCAGTCAGTCAAGCTCTGGGTGCAGGACAGGGTAGGAGTCGACACTCGTCGAAAGGGCCGCTGAGCTAGCCGAGGAGTACGCAACGCGTAGAAAGCTGAGCGGAGAGGAAAGCGAACCCGGCCGGAGCGATCAGCGCAAGACCTTCCGACAGGGAAACGGCCTGCGAGAAAACGGGCCCGAGAAGCCCGAAGCAGGACAAAAGGTCCCAGAAAAGAGCGCAGAACACTCGAACGGGACGAGGCGCGGAAAAGCCAAACAGGGCAGTCGAGGCAAGGAAGCCGTTCCTGTGCTACAACTGTCAGGGAGCCGGGACACACAGCGGCCAGATGTAAGAAACCGCGGGTTGTGTTCTCGACCGTGACCGGTAGTGACGAGGACCTGAGCCCTTCGTCCCTATCTTCACGAGCTCCAGGTAAACGGAAAGCCGTGCAGGGTGCTTCGTGACAGTGCAGCGACGATGGACGTTGTTCATCCGTCGTATGTAACGACATCCGATTTTACTGGAAAGGTAGTTTGGATCAAGCAGCTGCTCGAAAAGCACAGTGTCTGTCTGCCTATGGCGACGGTGGGGATAACTGAGCCCCGTTCGGAGAGCTAGTGACAGAGGCGGCTGTCTCGCAAACAGTCCCGTTGGAGTATCCTTATTTGTTTTCTAACCGGTCAGAATTCCTGCTGCGCGAGAGGGGTCAACAACTGGGAGAGGGACTAGTTCAGTCAGGTACGAGGTCCAAATCGCGTCAGCTCGCCCCTTGTTGACGAGTGATCCAGAGCCAGAGGCAGCTGTCGGGGAGCAGGCACTGCCAGAGCTCCGAGGCAGAGAAACGGGATGAGAGGACCAGGTTGTAGAACAGCCTGACCTCGTAGCACTAGAAGTGTACGCCGTCCCAACGAACCGGCGGAAAAGGCGGAGGAAGACGGGATCAGTGAAAGATCTCTCGTAGCTCCGGCGTCACGTAACTTTGGTCCTCTGCTACGAGTAGACAGAGTGTCTTCGACAGTCGAGCAGAAGAGCGACCCTAGTGTGTCAGGGTTTCGCGGTACAGCTCAGGGAGATTGCTAGGACCAATGTAACGGGGCATGAAAAAGGCGGATTGTTTTATCGGCGCTATAAGGACCGCATTTTCACGTCTAGAAATCACGTGAAAATCGATCACTACGACTTCAGGGCAAGAAAAAGGAAAGGCAAATTTAACGGCAATGCCGATGGGTTGAGCAGATTTTTCTGGCATCACGAAAACAGTAGGGATGATCTCAGAGGTCTCCGTCATCCACGGGAATGAGGATCAAAGTGGGGGCACTCGTTAAAACCCCAAAAGGACCTCACAAATTGCGAAGAGTTTTTGTCTTTTAGTATTTTGTTCATAGTGACCTCGTTGGAAAAATGAGTTGTGTTTTTGGCGACAGCGGGTCAATCTCGCAGGTCTGTTTTGGGCTTAAATTTATGGTAATCCGTAAGTTCAGTCTGGCGGGTCTCTGGCGAATTCCAGAGCGTTTGACTGCGGTGTGGCGTGGTGCTGTGTGGGACGTTTCCGCTAATGCCTCCGTTGTAAGAGGTTTGGGAGTTTGCTGGGTGCTTGCAGCGTCTTCTCAAGGCCTACTCCACGCCCACCTCTTCAGGCCAGCGATTGTACCACCGGCCTTTCGAGGTTTCCCTGGCCCCGGAGGGGCTGTTAAGAATGGAACCTTCGGCGACCTTCTTCCGAGTTTCAACGCTGCGGAAACGAGTCATGATCTGTCCGGGAACGTCGCCTGCTGGACGGGGCCTACGCGAAACGAGTCCCGACGAGTACGGAACCGTCGCCTACGTGTCTGCGCCTGCGGAGACAGGTCTCAACGCGCTCCGTGACGTCAACGGGACGTGTGTGCGTGCGTGCGGCTTGGTGCGCTCCGGAAGGGGAGAGAGGCCTGGCCTAACTGCGGAGAACTTTGGCTACGACGCACTGCTGGCTACGACGCGGCGGACCTTGCTACGACGCACTTGACGGCGGGTTGCTGCTGCGCACTTGCTGCCCTGGCGGGGAGTGAGGGAGAAAACGGACCCCTATATAAGGCGGAGCGCGAGGCTGCCTCAGGAGTTCTCTCGGATTTGACGACTGTATCGCAAACCCATGTGTTTTTACCGCCACAGACGGTGTTTACTCAACGCTCCGAGCCTCCGCTGCGACTTGTGTCACTGGGGGCTTGTCGGCGTCATGAGCCACGGCAGCTTCTACAATGGAGCGTGGGGCTCAGTCCACCGCCTCTAACAATACTAACAATCGACGAAGCGACGTTAAGTGCCGGATCTATCCTCACGAGAATGCGAGCTTGACCCACTTCGGCTTTTGTGCTGAGCTGGGACCGTGCATGCTGCATTGTTCATGCAGGCCGGAGTGGAAACAAAGAGACCCCTCCCCTCCCTCACCCGGAGAACACGAACTCCATGACCGAACGCTGACGCCGCGTTCGCGGTATGTCGACCGAGCGCTGAGTCATTGTATTTATTGTCCCCATCCGTGTAGTTCCTACAGGTTGGCTCGGGCCTGGGGCGTCACACGGTCGCTCCTCCCTCCCCAATAGTTTCCCCGACGAAAATAATGAACACCAAGACGACTACCGTTGTAACCTTTATTTTTTTTAGGTGATTACTCCGGTTTAGAAGTTGGCATTATAGGTTACCGGAGCCTCGAGTGTTTATAACGAAGACCGTGGCACTGAATTTCTCTACTTCGTCTACAAACGGCCGGCTAGTGTCCAATTCAATTTTTTCTTTCTTAAATTTTACGCGTTTATCTCGTAGGCGTTACCGAGACACAGTAACGAAATAAGTTGCTCGTTGCTCGCACATACAAGGAAAACGCGTTGTCGATAAAAAGTAAAGCACCTTAACTTTTTTTGCGTTACGTTTTGTTTATGAATTGAAACGTTTCACTGTTTTTCACGTTACACGTACGCAAAAGCGCCATATTTCAACAACCATTATGTCCACGCAGATAGGTAACATCTTTTTTACGGTTCAGATTTTGAAGGTATGCGAGATGATATACAAGAATCCATACGACTTGGCGCCTTAGAACACACATACACACACAAACAAAAATGAAGGGTACTTTTTTTGTTAGTCTGGAACAGCAGTTACCGCCGACACTGCAAATTGGACAGCGAGTGCTCACGTCAGCGCTCTGACTCGGGGTCACGTGACCAATCAGTGAGGACTGATTGGTCACGTGCCCCAGTCGAATGCTGACGCTTCACCCGCGTCCCAGTCCGCTGGCCTTTCTTGTACAGACGACGCACGAACCCGGCACATTACCGTCTTGCTCTCAGGTGTTGCTCTAGCCGCCGTTTATATCCTTGTCATGTTCGTTTGTTGTTATTTGTTTTTCCTCCACCATTAGGAGCTTTACCTGTTGTGGGACAGACTAATACCCCTGTCAGACGGCAGCTAAAATGGCATTTACGCCAAATGACATTCAGTGTAAATGTCATTTAAACACTGCCACACGGCAACTCAAATGCCATTCAACCAAAATGCCATTTCAGGTAAACTGAGTTCGTAAAGCGTACTCTCGGCGGCAGCGCTCGGCACATGTTACGGGATCTTTTTTAAAAAAGAAGGCATATACTTCGGAAGCAATTTTTGCGTCGTTTTAATTACGAAAATAATTTGTTTAACGTGTATTTTGCACACACTTTACGTTCCTAATTGTTTAACCTACTCACGGCTCCAGTTATCCAGTAGGCCTAGTGGCCTAATGGCTCTGAACCGCTAAAAGTGTCGTGTGCTCGCCTCGGTCGGCTGCTGGTTCGTTGGTTCCAGTTGCGCTCAGTTACGCGTTTTAACGATGTCGGAAGGAGCGCCTGCCGGCAAGAAAAGGCCACCTGCCAATTATACCACCCGCGAGACGTCGGCAGAACTTTGTGAGACAAGCACCTCGAATGTCTTCGGTAGCAGAAGTGGAACGGCGGGTTCTGCACCGGCATTCGGGCGTTTTTAGAAGCCCTCGGTTTCCTCAAGACACATGTCGCAATCCATCACAACACCGAAACCTCAAGGAACATGTTTGGGTAAGATATAACTTTGACGGTGCGCGTAACCAACAGGAGCACGCAAAACAATAATCGGAGCGGACGGCCGCCTAGTGTTTGTTTTGCGTGTGTGGGTCGTCGCGGCACTGCGTACCTCGAACGAGTTTATTGCACGACCGGCTTGGTCGTAGTTCATAGTAGCTGTCCTCACCTGGCAGCGCTTTAAATTTCGCGTTTGTTGCTCAGGCAACAGCTCCTGAGGTTTGCTGACATGCCTTGTCAAATGTATTACCGCCGTGTAGAGATTCTGGGAAGAATGCAAGGCGACAAAAAGAGGTTACTTTTTTTTTTTTAAGTGGTACAAATCTTGTAAATGGTCTGTTGTTCTAATAGGCGTAGTGTAGGTATTCTCCACCGTTACCTTTTACCGGCTTTTACATTCCCATTGACGTGCTCCAAAAGAAATAAAAAGAAATGCTGCATGAAGTCAGTCTGTGAATGTTTCTATTTCTAGCTTTCTTTGATGTTGGACAATCCCATACTGTTTCAAAGCTGCTACGTGTGTTTACATGATACGTGCACAATTTTATTCCAAAACATCCTAAAAATTGTTTGATAAGGTATTGCATATATACATTGAATACAGTTGCTGCACAGTTGCTACTTAAGATATCTACATGTTCCAGAAAACATCTGGTGCTGGGGGCCACCATAGAAGTAGGCAAAGTGATCTGGCTACATTACAAAAAAAATCTACAAGTTCCTGGGATCACTGCCTCTAAATAACAAGTGGCAGTTTCTTGCAGCCATGGCCACTTGTGTGACATTCTCACATGTTTTCAGGCGTGCTGTGCAAACGCACTGCAGGAAGTGCAACCTGTGTGAGGTACCTTTCGGAAAAGCAGCAGTAAAAGAATTGTGTGGGGCTGACGAGGACAGCGCAATGGCCAGCATCAGGGCCGCCACTGGTATTTACCCCAAGATACCAGTGGCAATGTCAGTGATGATGCCACGAGTTCCAGAACAGGCCCACGAAGCAGGCCTTTTAATGCTATCTTATCCCACTTGCTCAGTACAGCTCCCAGCCCGAACGGAGAGGCATCACAGGCCAGCACTATGGGACGTGACACATCGTAGTGAGCTAGAACATCTGAGGATTCTAGCAGACCCTTGGCATGCTTGTCAGCCTCTGCTTCCGTCTTCGCCGAAGCCCACACCTTATCCTTATCCAAAAGGAGATAAAAAGTTCCAACAGATGGGCGGCCCCCTTAAAAAAAAAAAAAACGACCATAGAGGTTCAGAGCTCCCAAGAATGACTTTAGTTCTGTCTTGTTCGTCGGTTCCGGAGCTTTCTTGAAGGCCTCCACATTTTCGGCCGAAGGACTGGCATCGTCCTTGTTGGTACGGTACCACAGGGACGGTACTTCCTTGACTCGGAAAGCGCACTTGTCAGCATTCAGACACAGGCCGTTGCCCTGGATGCGCTGCAGCAGCCTCTGCAGCCAACCGTCGTGCTCAGCTACCGTTTGTCCGCTGACGAGAATGTCATCCGAAATACCCTACACTCCTTCAAGGCCGTTCAAGAGTTCTTCCAGATGAAGATGTGGGGTTCTGCCGGGCACTGTTAGTACATCAGTAGAGGTATGAAGGGAAAGAGAAGTGCCTAAGGAAAGGAGTGGAACGACGTTTCAACCAAACGGTCTTCTTCGGGAATACTAAAAGGGGAGACGACAGATCAGATGTGACGTCATGGAGTCGGAGAGGGAGGAAAAGTCGAGTAAGGTGCAGAAGGTCTGCAAGTCAACAAGTGAAGGAATGCGGGTTGGGGGGGGGTGAAGCTTAGGGAACCCCTTGTCGCCACCCAAATTAGGGAAAGAGAGCGGAGGGGGTGAAAGGGGAATGTCTAATAGCCGAAAGGAAGTTTCTTGTTTAGACCGGAAGGGAATTCCGTCTTTAGGTTAAACATTAATCTGTTTTCTTCCTTTTTGCGTGAGGTGGGTGTGTAAAAGCAATGATTTCCCAATGCATTCTCGCAAGTCTAGTTTGGAATGATTCGTGGAGGAAAATTGTTTAGAGACTTGTGCACAGAGGTCGTGTTAAGGTTGGCCCGCTATTTCTAGTGTGACAAGTCTATCTTGGAAGCGTTCATGGAGTCTGTGGTCAATTCCGCTGATATATAATAAGGTCGGACAGAGTGTGCAGGAAGTAATGTATATCAAATTAGAAGATTTACGGGTGTGATTGCCAGTGATTCTCACTGGCAAGCAGGGAGGAGGGCCGGTCTGTTTGCACCTAAGACATTTCGGGGTGCCGCACGGCATGGTACAGGTGAAGAAGGTCAGAGGTTTTGTGGACTGGTTGCTGTATACTAGAAGGGATCGTAAGTTGGGCTACCGACCAAAGTTAGGGCAGGTGCTTTATAAATAACTTCAGAGTGTACAACGTAAAAAGTGGCGTCCATGATTAGTTTGTCAGGCCTGGGTATGGAGGGATGGAACGTGAAGATGAGGGAGTTTCCCGGTTTAGATCTTGGTAGGGGAAAGAGGGCGCCATGCCGCGACATGTTAGAAAAGCGACTGCTCGGATTGCGCAGAAAGCCGAGTGGGTATAACCATGTTCAGCAAAGAAGGCAGTCATCGTCTTAAGCTGTTGATGGAAATGTATGTCGTTGCTGCAAATCCTACGGAGGCGAAGGAATTGTGAAAAGGGAATACAGTTGATTTGGGATCTAGGTTGGTTTGAGGAGTAAAGAAGGTAGCTATGGCTGTCAGTGGGTTTATAGTGCACAGAGGTGTGGAACCTCCGATTGTCACTAGTGATTTTTAAGTCTAGGAAGTTGACAGAGCATTTCGATATCACAAAGATAAACTGAAGGAGGGGTGGGCGTTACAGAGTGCTTTGATGAAGCGGTCAACTACGGGAGGGGGGTCAAAACCAAAGATGTCGTAAAATAATGACCATAGAATTGAGGGTGTGTGTGTGGGAAGGAATTAAAGTATAGTGCTCGATGTAGCCAACAAAAAGGTTGGCGAACGAGGGACCCATCTTAGTGCCCATCGCTACACCACATTTTTTTGCGATAGAAGGAGTAGTTGAATTGGAAGGCGTTTAGTGTTAGGACTAGTTCGGCGAGGCGGATTATGGCGTGAGACGGGGGATTTTGAGAGGGACGCTGATCAAGAAAGTATGAGAGAGCCTGTAGTCCTTCGGCGTGAGGAATTACAGTGTAGAGAGATGTGATGTCCATTGTAAAGAGGATAGTGTCGTGAGTCGGCGCCAGATTAGGCAGGTGTTGGAGGATGCCTGTTGTGTCTTTAATGTAACTGGGCAGGTTTTGTACAATAGGCTGAAGGACCGAATCAACAAAAGCGAAAATGAATTAAGTGGGGCAGGATATGGCGGACAGAATATGTCAGCCAGGGGATCCAGCTTTGTGAATTTCGGGAAGGAGGTAGAATGAGGCAGCGTGGGGATGACAAACAGTTAGGCGATTCGCAGCGGGGTGAAGGGAGTTGGTTTCGATTAGGAGCCGTACAGTGGCTGTAATTTTATCTTGGAAGTCGGCAGTGAGGTCAGAGGAAAGGGGTTCGTAAAAATCAGAAACAGAGAGCTGTCGGAGAGCCTCCTCGGAGTAGAGATCACTGCACCAGACCACCGCGGCTCCACCCTTATCAGTTGGCTTGATTACGAGGTCAGTGCGGTTTCGAAGGGATTTTAGAGCGGTAACTTCTTGTGGGGTGGCGTTGCGGTATTTAGAGATTAGGCTGCTAGACGAGTTGGCAAGGATGCTGCGACATGCTTTGATTGAATTGTCAGTTTCAGGGTGTTTGGCTGGAAGCGGGGTCCAGATACTAGTTTTTGGGTTAATGGTGTCGAACATGGTGCGATTAAAGTTAGACGGGTGCTGGGTGAAGTGGGCTTCTGAAAGTAGGCATCGCAAAAATTGTTCGCTCTCGACATGTAAAGAAAAAGGGTCAGGTCGGCTTCGTAGTGCAGGGACGAAGGACAGGCCCTTCGATAAGATAACGTGTTCAGGGGCAGTGAGGGGTGAATCGTCTGGTATGGTGACGTCATCAATGCGTTGGATGGCGGCCTGATCATTTCGAAGCAAGAGAGTGTCTAGTTTCCTTGATTTAGAGGCGAGACCATTGGCATAGGGATACGAGTTGACTTCAAGAATTTTGTCGACAAGTTTGCGTGAGTGAGAATGGAAAGATAAGTCAAGGGACTTGAGGAGTCTTTTAGTGACAATGAGGTTTGGGCATAACTGGGCACAGTGGTCATTATGATATCTCAGATGCGCCTTCACTAGGTGGAGAGCAACATTATCTAATATTTGATTGTGACGCTTTTGAAGGGCCGGAGGGATTCTCATTGGCGGGTTGGGAGAAGGGCCGGTGTGTTTCTACGCAAGACATGTCGGGGTGCCGCACGGCATGGTACCGGGGCTCAAAGTCGGAGGTTTTGTGGGGTTGCTGCGTACAAAAGGGATCGTAAGTTGGGCTGATGATGGTTAGTTAGGACGGGTGCTTTAGAAATAACTTTAGAGTCTACGAGGTGGGAAGTGGCATCCATGATTATTCTGCCGAAACCTGGGTATGGAGGGATGTAACATAAAGATGATGGGGTTTCGGAGTGGTTGCTGCGTACTAGAAGGGATCGTAAGTTGGGCTGATGATGGTAAGTTAGGATGGGTGCCTTAGAAATAACTTTAGAGTCTATGAGGTGGGAAGTGGCATCCATGATTAGTTTGCCGAGCCTGGCTATGGAGGGATGGAACATAAAGATGAGAGGGTTCCAGACTGGTTGCTGCGTACTAAAAGGGATCGTAAGTTGGGCTGACGATGGTAAGTTAGGGTGGGTGCTTTAGAAATAACTTTATCGAATCTAGGAGGTGAGAAGTGGCGCCCATGATTAGCTTGCCGAGCCTGGGTATAGGGGGATGCAATGTGATGATGAGGGGGTTGCAAGGTGGTTTAGATCTTGGTTGGGGAAATAGGGCGTCATGCCGCAAAATGTTAGAGACACGGCTGCTCGCATTGCACAGAAGGTTGAGTGGGCAGCTACTTTCAATAAAGAAGGCGGTCATTGTCTTAGAGGGGCACTGAAGTGGATTGTGATATCGTCTATTTATTGTCATAACTAAATCTATGAACTCTAAGCATCCTAAAAAACCTGAAATTACATCATGATGTAGAATACCCGAGACTGCGGTAAAAGCTGGGAAACTTGGTCGAAGAAAAAGGCAGGGGAAAAGAACGTCGGTGGCCGGTGATTAGGTTGTGGATATATAACTGAGGAAATAAACACAGTAGCTGAGTTTGAGACGTTCGTTTCCCCTGTCTATTTTCTTCAACCAAGTTTCCCAGCTTTTACCACAGTCTCGGGTATTTTACATCATGATCAACTTCCACCAGCTCGCCTGCGCACTTACTGTTTTTTCGGTGAAATAACATACAAGGATGACCAATTTTCCTATTAAAAATCCAATCAAAGATCGTGGAACGCCCTCCTTTCTGCGCCGTGGCGCAGAACACCAGAGGGTGCCACCGGACGGGAAGGCAGCAGGGGAGGGCACGTGACAGCCAATTACAAGTGATGGTTTCCCCGCAGACTAAATTTTCGAATACCTACGCCTTCGAAAAATCAGTCCGCCGAGAAGCCATCACTCGTGATTGGCTGTCACATGCCCTCCCCTGCTGCATTCTCGTCCGGTGGCACCCCTGGTGTTCTGCGCCACGGCGCAGAAAGGGTGGCGTGCCACAATCTTTGATTGGATTTTTAGTAGGAAAATCGGCTGCCCTTGAATGTAATTTCAAATCTTTTAGGATGCTTAAAGCTAGTAGATTGAGTTATGCCAATAAGTAGTCGATCTCAGAATCCACTTGAGCGCCCCTTTAAGCTGTTGACCAAAATCAATGTCGTTGCTGCAAATCCTTTGGAGGCGAAGGATTTGCAGCCTCAAACGCCTTTTTTAACTCCACCGTTGGTTTGCCAAGGGGACGACGCTGCACCCCTTTGTCCCGGACACTGCAAACCAGACGGTCCCATAGCATGTCTGACAAGGTCTCACCAAAGTTGCAGTGTTCGGAGAAGCGGCACAGGGCGGTGACGAAATTTGCGATAGTTTCTCCAGGCTGCTGGCTGCGCTTATGAAATGCAAAGCACTGAACAATCACTGACAGGCACGGTGTGAAGTGGGCGGCGAGCTCCGACACAATGTCGGCATAGGGAGTCTACCAGCGCACACGACGAGCATATGACGGTGTAGATTGTCGGTCCACAAACAATACACAGGACTGCGCATTGTGGGGACCACTCGACGATGTTGTGCACAATGAAGAAAAACGTAGTCGCTCCTGGTACAGGGGCCACACTTCAACCCTGTCCGAGTCGAACTCCTCAAGATGTCCCAGCTACCCTATGATGACAACGTTTGGCTCATCCTTTTCCGCCATGTGCTCTCGTCGTTGCCAAGTTGCCACGAAGCTGTCGTTGCTCCAAAAAGTGTGGTTCATGCCTCGGAGTCTGACGTTCTTCATTCTCGTCGCCACCCAAAGCTTTATTCAGGCGGCTCACTTGGCCGTGCAGGAAAGAGGAGTTCGACAAGAGGCACATGGTTTATGACGAGTCCCCGGAATGGTAAACTCTTCAGTAAAACCAGCTTGACTTTCCTTGGCTTGGCTTGACTTCTGCTGACTTGTCGATGTTGCCAGACACACACACACAACACTCACGATGCTAGATTCCGTTTCACTTTAAGTGCAAGATCCAGGCTTTCAATGCTGCTACCAAATATGCACGCTCATGTAGTGGGAGCATGGTTCAGGGCAACATGCTCATGCTCATAGCTTCAGCTTCACTCGCATATGAAGTAAATGAAACCATAGCCCCTGTATCTCTCTAAGCCAGTAGTAGGCTGAGATGTATCCAACACTACAAGAAGTTGGAAGTGATGCCGAGAATCTGGGAGGGTCGTCACATGTACGGAATCGACTGATCGACGTGCAGTTCCCTGCAAAATGATGTCCTGGGTTGGGTAAGGTTTGAGCATGTTGGATGTTATCAGGAACACGTGGTTACACAGGATCCGTGGGGACACGGCGGTCCCATTGACAGTGACCATATGTGCCTGGAGCGTCACTGCTTCCCAACCTCTGGAACATGGTCACGACACTGCCTCAGCATCCCAGGGTTGAGATACTGGAACTGGTAGCAGTGGTCTAGGAGAGCCAGAAGAATCACTGTAGTTGGATAGAAACATTGCAACAGATGCATTAGTCCTCTAGGCATAAAATATCTTGCACCTTAGACATTGAATTCCCAAAATTGGAGATTCAATGGGGAAGCATAGCAGTCCAAATTTCACCAGGCAGCTAGCTTGGAAAATTTTTTTTAAACTTCACAGAATGGAGGACGTTCTATAGTTTCTAAACATAGTATTTAAAGTGCTAGAAGCCGGCACTCTTGTCTCGTATTTAGAAACAGTTGCTTAGTCATTTTCACCTCATCAAGCATGCACACCAATTCCCGTTTTATTACAGTTGAGAGGGTGATCAATCCAGTTGTTTTATTCAAATTAAAGCGAGTACTTACTATCTTTATCTTGCTTTGGTAGCCACTGGCGCTGGAACTTGATGTCACAGGTGGCATTCGTATAGCGACTCTCTATGACCTGCGCGAATCCTGGGGCAGTGCGGTTATCCCGTGTGTGTTTCACCGTTCAGCGGTCTCGGCGACGCTCACGATCTTTTCCAGTCGCGTCGGAGGGATGCGACCACTTGGCAGTGGAGTGCACCACGACGAGCAAGTTGGCGATGGTTCTGTCCTCCGCAGTGGAGTATGGCTTTGCAGCGCCGACTCGCTTTCTCACTGGGATGGTGGTTAGGTGCACACAGGTCACCTGGCCAACCCAGCACTATATGTAACGCCGACACACATTCACAAGGTACCTGATCACGTCGCCGGTATCACCCAAACGGCTGCTTGAAGATGTAGTACGTTAGTAGGTACGGTAGTCTGTCTTCAAACCGAAGCTCGCGGAATGCGTCTACGACGAAGATGACGGACGGCCAGGACGGCCTTCTCAACAGCCGGAGACGCTCGAACCAAGATCAACCCATACCGCCGTGATAGCAACGGCGGAAGCATAATACGGCGTCCAGGATCCCTCGCAGACGTAGAAGTGAACCCGGCAGACGAAGATCGAGCATGAGGAACAACCAGAGCAAGGAAGCACTACCGAAATTACCGAAAGAACCGATAGCTGATAGCGAGCAAGCTGTCAGCTGTAGTGGCGGAGCGCGGGAGGCTCGGCTTACGGATTGGCTTAGACGACGTAACGTTGGCCGATAGATTTCGCCTCACGCTCCGCTTTTTTGTTTTCGTCAGAAACCGAACACATTTAATCTAGTGAGCGCAAACTTCTATCCCGGTTTTTTATTATATTTTTTTGTCCCAGCAGGCAACACCAAAAAGTGTTTCGCCGTGTTAAAATTGTTTATTGACGCAAACGTGATCTATGTGCACGGGACGACTTTCAGACTGCAATCGTAGTAAACATCACCTAAATGTCATTTTAGTTGTCGTCTGGCACGTCCCATCTTGAATGTCATTTGAAAACCTAAATGCCATTTGGCGTAAATGCCATTTTAGCTGCCGTCTGACAGGGGTATAAGCGATATCTGCGGGGAAAACGGGCCTGCCGCTGACTCAGCGCAGCCAACCGCAGACGACAGCGCGCGAGAACGGCGATGGCGAAAAGGAAAGCAGAAAGAGAGAGAGAAAAAGATGGCGGATTTATACACGAACTCATCTCTGTGACGTCACGGCGCGGTGGTGGCGCGCCGGTCGCACTTCCGGTCTGGGGTTGTGGGCAGAAGTCCCCATGCCAGACGTGTATTCCTGCGTTGTTTTGAAAGGAATCAGACAAAAACCTGCCTTATCGTCAAAACGCCGCGACTGGGGCCGTACCAAAAGTGTCGAGAAAGGTTTGAAGGTCAGTTTTCACGTGCTCGGTTCGTCCGAGAATCTGGATATGTGCCGGGAAAAGGGAAAAGCAGACGCCGTCGGACAACGATTGCTTGGGCGGGAAGCACTTTGGGTTGAATTCACGGATACTTGTGGTCATCAGATTTATTTGTTTTGTTCCAACATGAACGCCAGAAAACCGTCAAGTTGTGCGGACTACCTGCGGACTACGTTCAGTGAGTCTTCAAGTTCAAACGGCCGCCTGATCGTTCAAACTGTCGTCTGCTCTTTCAAACGTTTCTGCTTGTCGTCTGCTCTCTTAGACGACGCCGGCCCGTAGACCAAAAGTTGGCCCGGTCCTTGCGATAAGAAGTAAGTGCAGGCCTCAAAAGACTTAAATTTGAAGGTTGGTAAGCAGGCTCTTCGTAAACAGTAGATACATGGAGATGTTGATTATTGTTACCAGCGGCCATCACCGACTTGTTATGCCTGATTCACTTGGTCCGATTCTGCTTGCGATTTTCAGTATTGACGTCGACCATCTCAGCTACGGTTCACGCTTTTGCAGCCCGAGCGACGTCGCGACTGAAAATTGCGAGCGAAATCTCATCAGGTGAATCAGGCTTTAGCGTACATTCTGCGGCGTCCACGCGGAATGAATCGCCGCATGTCAGATTATTCACTCGAAGTTTCGCGGTGTAACGAGCCTCGTTAATTTCGCTGACGCTGCTCAAGATAGTCAGACATTGCCAGGAAGACGTAGAATCAACAATTTGATTGCGAAAAAGGGCAGGGGGACTCACACTGACGCCGATAACATCGCGTTTCAATGGTTTGTTTATGGGCGACGGCGCGCTTGTTGCCCACACCCCCATCGCGCATGCGCGGCGCCGGTGGCGTCCGCTAGGGGCGCTCCGGGCGCTCCGGTTTGTTTGTAAACATGAGTTGGTGTATAGAGAAAGGTGGCTACTCTTCTTCTATGAAGGAGCTTTTGTGGCGTCCCGGCGGAGGTCGGAAGGATATCGCGGACTCTTATTGCCACAAGCCGAGAAAATCGGATTAGAGACGCCGACCCCACGGCAACCAAAAGACGATTTAAGGCAACGGGGAAAAAACAAATGAACTCGGCTTTTGACCCCCCGTTCCTGCCTGTTTGTGTGTGTCGCGCGCGCGTGCGTGTCTGTGTTTGTGCGTGCGCGCGTGCGTGCCTGTCCGCATGTGTGTATGCAACTCGGTTACGTCACTTCCGGCCTAGGAATGTGAACGGAAGTCGTCATGCGGGGAAAAAAATGCAGGTCGTCTGTTCGCTTAAACAACAGCGGCCAGTAGGCCAAACGGTGACCCCGTAATTGAGATAAGAAGCAACTGCGGGCCTCAAATACTTCTAAATTTGAAGGCTGTTTTGGGTAAGTAGGCTCTGTGTAAACAATAGATACACTTGATCAAATTGAGGCTATCCCCGACTTGTTATGCCTGATTCACTTGGTCCGATTCTGCTTGCGATTTTCTGTGTCGACGACGAGCATCGCAGCAACCGCACACACTTTTGCTGCCCGAGTGACGTCGTGACTGAAAACAGCGAGCAGAATCTAATCGTGTGAATCAGGCTTTCGCGTCCATTCTGCGGCGTTCACGCCGAATTAATCGCCGCTCGTCCCATCATTTACACGAAGCTTTGCGGCGTAACGAGCTTCGTCAATTTCGCTCAAACCACTAAAGTAGTAATACTCCTGTCAGACAACGTCCTAAAGCTCATTTTCAATAAATATCCTTTTCGCTAAAAGATATTCTGCTAAAGGAGCTGCTGTCACAGGGAAAAATTGGTGTGTATTTGTTATGCAGCCGGAAGTTAGTCTGCCTCAGTGGGTGTCTGGTGTTTCAGCTGTAAATGGCGGCTCCATCCCCGAACCCGTCGCAGACCCAAACAAGATGGCGGCGCCTACCTACCGAACCGGTCGCAGACCCAAACACGATAGCGCCGCCCTGTGGTTTTGGGTGGATGCTGACACCAGGCTGTCTGCTACAAGAGAGTACTTCCTTTGTACTAAAGGACGCTTTAGTAGGAACATTGACGGTGCCGTGTGGCACCAAATCCTTCTCCTTTTAAAGGATCGTCCTTCCCACTAAAATCGAGCTGACAGGGATATGTGACATGAATCAATCAATCAATCTTTATTTGCTTCTTATAATACAGTTCAAATGTAAATCCCACATAGCCTATACTGGCTTGTGCGTAGGAAACGACAGAGCCTCTATATCTTTAGAGCCCGTCAGTGCAGAACAAATAAATCTTCTATGCCTCCAGAAAAAGTATACTTACCGTCTATTACACTAACTCATTAAACAGCAGTAATGTATTAGATATGTTCATATTTGTCACTACTTACGACACGTCGTTAACCACAACTACTATAACGAAGCGAACAAATTCTCTAGGGGTGTTTTTTTACTATGTTCAAGTACCCAGGTATTTGACAGCTCTTTGTATGTTTGTTTTATTTTAGGGGATTTTATCTCGAATAACTCTTCAGGTAATTCACTAAAAATCTTGAGTACATTATAATTTCTCGTGGCCTCTTCATATTTTGTAAAAAATAAATGGTTCAGTAAATTTTCTATTCGGCCTTAACGTTCTTCCTTTGGTATTTTCGAATTAAAGTCTGTTGTTGAAAAAATGTTTTATTATAACATCATGCTCCATCTGGTCTCTAAAACGCAACACTCCTAGTTCTTTATGGATATAGTTTTGCGTTTTGCAGATCAGTTTCTTCACTTAGGTAAACCATACTTTTTGGCTATCCTTTTTTCGACCGATTCTATTTCTAGTTGTAGATATTTGGCACAGTGTCCATAGACTGTTATTCCATATTAAAGTGTGGACGTTCCCAGTGCATTGTATATCATTCTTAGTATGGGTCGAGGGACCAGATCTTGTATACGTAATACGTCTGCGCCATTAATATCCTTAATTTTTTTGACAAATTTGTTCTACACGAATATTCCATTTAATATGTTTGTCTATGTGCATCCCTAGGTATTTGACATTATCAAGGTATGTCAGCGGAACGCGCATGAGCAATTATTGCAATTCTGCTCGCGCATTTTTATTGGTAATTCAGTTGAGATTTGTTTCATCGGGTCTCTGAAGCATAATATTAGTTTTCCGAAACGTTTACAAAAATTACTTTTTTTTCCGGTTTGCTAGGAAGCAGACATGTACAAATTACTCAATAAAGGTAGTTAAGTTACTGAGTATCGACGCCAAAAGTAATTGGAGTAGAGTAGAAATTGCGCATTTGTAATAGTAATTAAGTAAACTACTAACTACTGTAAAAAAGTAGCGAGTTACCTTGAAGTAACTTTCGAAGTTACTTTTTTATATTTTTGTGGTAGCAAAATGAACAGCAGTTTTGATCCGTGAAAAACCCTGCGAGCCTAATAAATGCAGTCATTTGATGACTTCCAAAATAGTTCATTCGCTCGCAGAAGCAATTGTCTTTCAAAGTTCTTATCGAAGAGTTTTCCCCTTTTCCTCCTAAAGACGTCCGCAGCCAAGCTAAAAAGATTTTCCACCGACGCGCTGGATGGAGAGGCAGCGTTCAATTTCAGAAACAGGCTGTGCAGGGTCGGGTAAGCGAGTGTCGGCATCTTTGGTGCCCATGACGAAACATGTGAGGCTTGCCTCGGCTAGAGACTCTTTATAACAAACTCTCCTCCTTTTTTCATCTTTCTTCGGCAAGTTGAGATTGTTGTGACATGCCCCTCTTTATTCCCTCGACGTTTGTAGAGTACGCCGAGTGAGTGCACCTCACCGTCAAGGGATCAAGTCTCGCGCCACGACGATGAGATTATCCGGACGACTGCGCGTCTCGTTGCAGTGCTATACTTCGTTTCAGCTTCCGTCCGAGCGCAGCCAAAGCTACGTGTGGCCGGAGCCAATCACACACGCGATCTCGCCTGCACTTTTGTATCACTCCGCTCCGCCGCTGGTCGTCCGCGCCGCCCGCTCTCGCCGGGTATTTCGTCTGCTACGGGTGTATGAACGGTCTCGTCTGCTACAGGTTTAAAAAGTGCCCTTTCACGTGCTCAAATTTGGTCACAGGGGATGTCAGTACGTAGGCTGGCCGCTGGCGTCTGTGTCCGAGCTTTGCACCTGTTCGGTACTTCGGCATAGTTTCGGGATGTAAGTACACATTGCAAGGTGCCCGATGACCCGCGGCCGTTAATGTTTCCTTGTATTGTCTGGATATACCAGGGCTCGAGGCGCAGTCCTTTCCACCAGCTTCTCGGCGTTCAATGTGATCGGCAGGTAAAGGGGTGCCTTGACTTCGCCGCGTATCAGTGAATTGTAGTGGTCCGGACGCTTTTCTTGTTTACAACGCATTCGCGGTACGACGCGGCCGGAGTCTCATTCACAATTTGAAAGCAGACATTCATCACGACCTCTCGCGTCTGACGCCCAAACGTGCCTTTGCGAAAGGACGTTGAAGCGACTCGGTGAGGAAAGCAGCGAAGCACATAATTCGGCCATTACGGGAACGAAATCACACAGAAAAACCGAGCGTTGCAGCCGTGTTGCCAGCGGATGTACGTGTTTTGACCAAACCACATGTATTTACATATATTAATAAAAACATAAACTTCAGATATTTAATTCCTTTAGTTGCAAATCATTGTCAGAAGTACACATCTGGAATATTGTACAATGTTTACGCACAAAACAGTTATTTAAAAAAAAAATACTTTTGCGGACTACTTTGTGGTGCGTAGGAATGCTCTTCTCGAAGTTGCGAACCGTCCCTCAGCCTTTGGCTGCGCTCGGACGGAAGCTGAAACGAAGTATAGTGCTACGCCACTGAAAAAAAAATGCTTTGGTTTAACAAAAGATGAAACGAAGTATACTTCTGCCGCTGACGCCGGGTCCAACAAAGGATCTCCCAAGGGTGACTCGCAATCCCCCCCGGCGACTACGGTATCCTGACCCGCCTGACAAGTAAAACGTTTTCAACGAGGAGGTCTCCCTGGCGTGGAAGGTCGGAACGACGCGAAGGATTACGTGAACCAGCATCGTCGCTCGTACAGTTGCAGCTGGAAGCGGGAACGTGCTCCCATGAACGGATTATCCGTGTCTGCGTTTGTGCGCGGGGGAGTCCGGCTTTGCAAGGGAGTATGCGCTGACGACGAGGCGACCATGGGAACAGGCGCCCAGCTGCGAGGTCATTCCAGTGGCGTCTGCCATGGAACCAATGGAACTTACCACTTGAGTCAGAACTCCCTAAAGGCAGACAACATGAAAACAACAACAACCCTCGGAGTGTCCCCGTCTCTCACGGTTGCAGCTGGAGGCACGGCGCCTGCGTGGCATTACCGGATTAGGTCAATATCCGACCAACGAGCATCTCTGCCTGCGTTCGTGCGCGCCGGTGTTACTTTTGGCTGCTCGTCGCCACCTTGTCCCAAGAACGTCTGTGATTCAGTTTCTACGGCTGCCGAGTATAAGTGCGTGGAACGGAATGCAAGGGCCCTTGTTCGGGAATGTCACTTCATCTGCAAGCGCCTTATTTATTTCTGCGCACAAACTTTTGTGATGACAAAATCTAGCATTAGGTTTCGAAAGTAGTGAGTAATTTGAGTAGAAGTTACCTGAAAAACGTAGTTAAATTAAACTACTACTTACCCAAATCAAGTTGTAATTGAAAGTTACCAAGTTACTCGGAAAAGTAGTTAAACTACGGTAGTTTGAATAGAGTAGTTGAACTACGTCCAAGTCTGCTAGGAAGACGCAGAATCAACAATTCCACCGCGAAAAAGAACACGCGGACTCGCAGCGACGCCGACCACATCCCATTCCAAGTGTTCGTTGACGCGGGACGCGGCGTCTTGCCCCACACCCCATCGCGCATGCGCGGCGCCGGTGGAGTGCCGCTGGCGGCGCTCCCGTTTGTTCGCAAATATGAGTTGGTGTATATGTTTGTGTGCGTGTGTGCGTGTGTATGCTTGTGTGTGCGTGCGTGCGTGTGTATGCTTGTGAGTGCCCCTGTGCGTGCGTGCGTGCATGCATGTGTGTGTGTGTGTGTGTGTGTGTGTGTGTGTGTGTGTGTGTGTGTGTGTGTGTGTGTGTGTGTGTGTGTGTGAGTGAGTGAGTGAGTGAGTGAGTGAGTGAGTGAGTGAGTGAGTGAGTGAGTGAGTGAGTGAGTGTGTGTGTGTGTGTGTGTGGGTGGGTGGGCGGGTGGGTGTGGTGGGTGTGTCCACGCACGCGTGAGCGGCTATTTGTTTGTGTCCGATACACGATGAAAATCAACACTCGACACGATGTTTTGACCGGTACTTGAGCCGGGCCGTTTTTAACTTAATGCGTAGGCGGTTATTCCTTTTTTTTTATCACTATATTGAAATGTATCGTTGGTCGAAGTTGACGAGGATATGAGCAGACAGGCGAGCGCCATAGCGTATACAACCTGCAATCATTCTCGAATTATTTCCGGGGTTCTATATATACTGAACAAGAAAAGAAAAAAAAAAGAAGGAAGCGTCGTTTAGATATCTATGTACTTATTTTTTTCATCCCCAGGAGATATATGTTAGGTCGGCCGCTCAATTCGATAAACTCCACTCCAGGACCTCAAAGAAGACAGGAAGTGGCCAGCGCACATAGCGGAGCCGGAACCCTGCTCCCGCAATGAATGATGTCGAAACGGCGAAAAAGGCCCGAGTTAGAAGGCATTTTGTGCACATTCAGCGCCGCGCCACAGGGTTTCGTTCTCGATACATCCGAAGAGGAAAAAGATGATTCTCTTAAAAGTTGCAGCAGTAACAAAATCGTCCTAAAAATGTCACACACACACACACACACACACACACACACACACACACACACACACACACACACACACACACACACACACACACACACACACACACACACACACACACACACACACACACACACACACACACACACACACACACACACACACACACACACACACACACACAGCACACAAATTATTTCTATCGACCTGACAAACAATACTTACAAACAACAACAAACAATACAAAAAACCGGAGACACGACAAAATAATAAAAAAACGGACGAAACAACAACAAGACTTGTTGTTGTTTCGTCCGTTTTTTTGTTTTTTTTTTGCCGTTTCTCCGGTTTACGATGGAAGTTCTTCACCAGCTCGCCTGTGCTTTTACCCTTTCTTCGTTGAAACAACATAAGTTGCAAAGTTAAAGAAAAATATGATATTTAAAGAAAATACTTTATTTCAGAACAGCGTAGCAGAGGATAAAAGGGTACGACTCTCGAGAACCAATCAGAGCAACAAAACAAAACACGTGCGTAACAAAAAAAAAAAAAATTGCCTGGCTTTTACGTTTTTTTTTTTTAAAGGCAATGAAGGTGCGATTGCGATAGAGTTAATAGCATCCTCGGTTACCCGCACCAGCGCGCACCGGTGCGCACCCGTGCGCACCGAGGCGCTGAGGTGTGTGCCCCGCCGTCCCCGATAAAATGCGCCGGTGCGCACCAGACGTCTTCGATGAACGGGGCGCACCCTCCGCGCGGTGCGATTTTTCGTTGCCCCAAACGCCCACCGAGAAAGATGGACGGTGCGCCGCGGGGTACAATCCCAACAAGCATTGCGACTAGGAGCTCAAACAAATTTTAGATAATTCTTTATTATGCCCGATTTTTTAAAGCTCATCTTGGCGATATCCTACGCCGCCTGGTGATAGTTACAAAATTGCAGGCGGCCCCAGATGGAGCCGACGCTATGAGCTGAGGGGACCAACCAGAGAGCGTCAAGAGCGCAGCACCATGGTGTTTGTCATGTGTCTGTGCGTGTTCTATAATCGCTCAACCAATCATAAACGGAGAAGGACTAGTGACTTGAGCCTTTGACTCTGCTTGATTCAGCGATGCGGAGTTGCCATTCCGGAACTCGAATGACTCCGGAATCGTTCCGTAGTTTCGCGACCCCGGAAAGGAATGGCGGCAGCGCTGGGGGAAATGGAACGGTTAGACGCCATTTGCCCGGAAATAAAGTGGGAATGGAATGGGTTCGATCGTTATGCGAGCTGTGTCGATTTTCATGTAGGCCCTACGGGCTGATGGCGCAACTGGTTGGCGCATGGCAAGTGCGCTCTTGAAACAACACCACTGCACTAAAGGTATGGTGCCTGGAACGCGTGTCCGACTGGTGTGTTTACCGCGTCCAAAGAAGTGGTCCCTCCATTTCCGCCTGATGACGTCATAGAAGTGTCATGCTGTCGCCGGTCGCGATCCTGGCGGCGTCTCAACAGCTGTGCATGCATGTGGCAGATGCTTGTTCCGCTGCAGGTCGCTCTCCAGTGCGGCGTTCCACGAAAGCTTCGGCAGCCAGAAGCTGGGACGCCGTGACGACAGCGACACTCGCGTTCGGTTGTGCTACTCGCAAGCTTCTCGTTAGCATTTGTACGGCCAACCGCCAGGATCGCAACATGCAACAGCATGACACTTCGGCTTCTGTGACGTCACTTGTTGCCACTTGGGGACCACTTTTGATGTATAGGCAGCATAGGACGCTAAGCACACCGGTCGGAGACGCGATCCAGGCACCATACTAAAGGTGACTGACGCCTTGACAAGTCTCACTGAGTTGTGCTCCGTCGAGGAGGAAAATGGCGCGCCCTCAGTGAAGCAACCAAAACAGAATAGTTGTAGACGGAGGTGTCGTTCCTTGCGCCGCGATGGCTTCAGCCTCTTCCGGGCGATGAGCGACGTTTTCTAGAAATTCAGAACCGAGCGACGCGACGAGCGACAGTGAGAAATCTTTGTCGCTCGTCGCTGACTCTCGTCGCTTGTCGCCGTCGCCCTTCTCGTCGCTCACTAAATCGCTTACACGCGGTTCAGCCTTAACCACATTATTTTCATAGAAGGGTGCTTGCGTTAAAATTCAAGATCAAAAAACAAAATTAGGCATATATTTGTTTGATGATCTGATTTCTCTTTCTTTTAACAAAAACATGTTCTTTTTTTTTTTACAGCGGAGCTGTTAAGGGCTAGTTTCCCCAGGGTCGTGTCCGGTACCAAACAAACGTCGACACAACACTGGTTGCCGCCGTCGCTCATAGATGGCGGTAGCTGTCCAGAGTGTTGTTTGCCGGTTGTCTGCTTGCCGCCGTCGCTCATAGATCGCGGCAACTTTTCCAGCCTCGGCAACCAGACAACTGGTTGCTGCCATTGCTCATAGATGGCGACATCATTCCTTCGGAGGAAGAAGAGCGGGAACAAAACGAGCGGCGATGTGCGCAGCAGCGCGAATGGTTCCGCAACTGCCGTGAGGCCGCTATCGCCTCAAGTTCCACTGCGTCGAGCGCTTCAGATTCCCTTGCGAAAGAAGAGCAGATCGCTCGCCTGGAAAGCCACTTGCCGAGAATAAAATACGTTTAAAGAAAGAAAGAAGCTACAGCTCCGGTGCTCTTCCTTCTTCACCAGAGTGGAAAGGCTGAAAGTTTTCTTTTTTAAGATTGGCGCAAACCAGTTTGGCTTAAACTGGTTTGCGCTCGGTGGAACCGGCAATCGAACCATTTCAAAAGCACCACTGAACCAGAACCGAACCGGAACAAAATGCAATGCTACTGAAGCCGAAACGAACCGAATTGGAATAATGATCGGTTCATCTTCCTGCTTTTAACCCTCCGATGTTCTAGTGTGTTTGTGTGGAACACAAATAAATAATTGGATAGATTATGTAAAGAAATCGCAAGAATCGTACAGCAAACGTAAAGTTTACGTTTCAAGGCAGGTTCCATGATATGGTGCTACACTCCTTGTGCTGGCGCCGTATCGATTGCACTTTGTCTGCGGTTTTCTGTTCTTGCTGCAGTGGAGTTGGGGCAGGTCTACGTGGCGTCGCATCCAACAGCGCAATGCTGCTCTTGTGCAAGTATCCGAAGCAGAGAGAAACGGAGCCTTCTTGCGCCACGCACGAAGTAGACATTTTTAAGGCCTTATCAAACAAAAACACGCTAAGCACGTATCTTGAACAAAAACAAGCAAAGCACGTGTCTTGATGGTATATACGGTCTGTTTGCGAAGAAAATGGGTGGTTTTAACTTTTGGCGTCTGTTGCGACTCGCAAGCCTTTGATTACGCTCGATCCCGCGATACATGTCTGCAGTGACACCAAGTGACACGAAGCGCTTTGTGCGACCACCCTTAGCTTTTGGACACTTTTGCAGTCGTCTCCGCGTTTGATAACGTCTGCAACTTTATGCTGCTATTTTCCAGCAACACAATGTGGCTGTGAATTGCCATTTTTTCACGTTTAGGAATTAAAGGAACGGAATTGTGCAGTTCAGCCATTCCAGGAGTGAGAATGGGCCCAGTGTTTTCATTCCGAGGAAAAGGAATGTAATTGTTGGAAGCTCTGATTCCCCGGAATGGAATTGGAATGGAACGGGGTGCCCATTCCGCAACACAAGCTTCATTGGTCCCTCATAGCGACGGCTGCGACCGGATCTAAGCTGAAATGAATTATAGCGCACCTCCATCTTTTTCACTCTGCGCAGCGTAACGCGATGGGACGGGCGCGCTATGACGTCAAACCAACAGCCGCGCTCCGTTGACGTCACTCCCTCCCATAGCCTTGCTATAAGGTGCGAGACGAACTCCAACAAGAGCAACAAAGGTCCGTGCAGGGTTCATATTGCCGCGCGCAGGGACGAACAAGTAACGCTCGGTCACAAAATTCATGAAGACTCGCGTTTATTTCTACTCGGGGCGTAACTTTTATTATATCGTCCTATAGTTTCTTGTTCTCGAAAGTGCCTGTTCATTCTCGACCCGAGCGCGCGAAGCACGAAGCTTCTTTGCCGAATTTTCGAGAAAATCACGCACAGAAAAGGAGTTGCGCGGGACCTTGTCGAGTGAGTCTCGCTCTCGCTTCCTGTTACGCCGCCAAATCGCCGCCCGCTTTTCTGCAGCCTCGACGCTCGTATTTCATTTGGTTTGACACAAGTTTCGGTTCACTGTTCATCCTCTTTTCGCCTTCATTCGTAACAATATATAAAGCTATCGCTTTAAAAGCAGCTCTCTTTACGTCAAATAAGCTTGCCTAAATGTACACGAAACACGCTCATCACACTGAACTCGATCAACCATCAAAACTAAAAAAATAAGAAAACAAAGGCATGGTTACAAGTTTTAAAGTACGGAGCGCGCGCTGCGTTCCTTATTTTCGTTCGCGTGCCTTGCGCAGCGTCGTAACGCGACACATGAATAAAACACAAAAAAAAACATAGGCGTGCCAGAGTGATGTCAAATTGTCGATCATATCGCGAATCAACAGTGTATAAAAATGCGAACGGTCCACACGGCAGGCTACACAAACAGTGAGCAAAATCCCGGACCCGAACGAACCAAGGGCCGATATCATCATCCCAGCCAGCGTCCGGGAAAGACCGGACACTAAAGACATATCGATAAACCAAAACGAAAAAAAGAGTCACAGGAAAAAAGCATAAAGCAAACAAAAATACGTGACAACAATAAACGAACCGATAATATTGACGCCGTAAAGATTTACCACGCGTGATGCAAGCAAACATCAAGAACGGACGTCGGCACCTGTGGCCTCGAGCGGCTGCGTCCTCTGGCTTGTCGATGGACCACGAAAAGGGCTACGAGCCGGCCCAGCCAATCACGCGGCGGGAACGTCGTGACGTCAAAGCATCGACCAATCAGCGCGCTCCAAAACCCCCTGTCGCCATTCGTGCAAAGGTGCAAACGAGCTGGACAAAACTAACGATAATACTCCAAGGGCGACAAAGGTCAAACACAAATCACCGGACAAAGCTATACTCGTTTTCACCCCATGAGCCGTAGTAAAAAAAGTCCGGCTCCTCGCGGAGTATTACTTACTTTTCCTTTTAGGTAGAGGTGTGTGTAGGTGCGTTTTAGATTAAATATGTGGCATCTTATCAAGTCGCACACGTTTCAAGCGCCAAAAGCATCGCGTCTTCCTCAGACAACCAAATATTTCGAGAACTACTTCGCGCGGCGTATGAACAATGCGCAACACTTCCTTTCTTGAGGTGAAAAGAAGTATATAACAGTCCCCGTTTTCACCTCAAGAAAACAGTAAGTTTTGCGCATTGTTCATACGCCGCGCGAAATAGTTCTCACCAGATTTGGTTGTCGGAGGCACAGGCGATGCTTTTGGCGTTTGAAACGTGTACCCTTGATAAGATAACGTGTATCCACTCCAAAATACTACTAAATATATCTTAAATCTCCACCTAAAGGTGAAAATTAGTAATCATCCGCGAGAAGCCGGACTTTTTTTCCTACGGTTCTTGAGGTGAAAACAGGCATAGATGTGTTTGGAGATGTCTTTGTCCTTTGTCCTCCTTGTTCCCCTTCTCCAGGGAGAAATCATCGTTATTCAACGTATAGGATTGTGAAAAACAATAACCAGAGATGTCACGAATTTTTCGTCGAACTGAGGTTCGACTGGTGCGACGAACCTTCGACCTTTCGGAAAATTTCGACTTACGAATATCGTTGCCCGATTTGTACGCAAACATTCCGAATTTTAGGAAATAACTGACTTGCGAAGTAATTTACTTTTATTTTACAAAACGAATACCGACGTATATGCGCGGTATAAAAAAAAGCAAACATTTCTACATGTAATGCTTTAGTCAATTTATAAATGGGGAAACAATAAAACGATATATACCCAACAAATATTGCGTTTTTCCTCCGCTCGGTGGCGTCACCTAGTTTTACATTTTGACGCATGCGCACGAAAGTCGATTCCTTAGAAAACGATCTTTTCGTCGAACTTTGCGGTATGAAGTTCGAAGAAGTCGAACCTGGTCGACCGTCGACATGCTCGGCAGTTCGCGTGAACACGCATTGGACGCGAGCGCTGCGTCGGCATTCGGAGCGCACTCGGATCGAAACGCATTGCACACCGAGTGCCGCGTCACTGCTCGGCGCGAACTCGGGACCAATCACGGCCCTTCACGCGGCGGCTGCGCATAATTTATGCATCATTTCACAAAAGTATCTGCAGACAATGTTAGCAGATTGTATGACGTAAAAGCAGCGTAAGTGCGGCTCGACGACAGCGCGAATCAACGGGAGCGAACGTGCGAGCGTCTGCTCTTCCGGCTAGGGTCCAGCTCGGGTGGAAGCCGCGATTCGATCCTCGTGGGCGCAGTCCGCGATCCCAAAAGACCGATATCGATCGAACGCTTAAAAGAAACTACACGTCTATCCACTCCAGCCTACTTTGTGTGTTTGGGTACGAGCGCCGCTTAATCTCTCTTTTACTGCTACGCAATGTTTGCCGACGGGGACAGCGCTGTGTCTAGACATTTCCGCTTCTGGTATACGCCCGCTGATATACAGCGGGCGGAATGTTTAGCACGAACGAGCGATCGCCGTTATTTCTCAGATTTTCTCTCACAACTAAAATTTCGGCATCAAAACTACTATACTAATTTATGACGTAAAAAAAAATGAATTGTGTTGTGTGCATATTGACCAGCAGGAAGTTACAGAGTTCTTTACGTGCATCCCGCAGTAGTGATCTTCACGACCGCACGCCGGTACGATGCGAACCAAAATCAAAACGTACCAGCAAAAAAAAAAAAAAAAAATGGAGGAAGTTTTTGTTTAATATTTAAGGTGCCGATGTTCATCGGGCAAGTCTCGCCGTATGCATGTTTTGCGACTGCTTTACCTAGTCGTTCAACGAGCGCGCTAAAATTACGTGCACACATTCAGATATGATAACTGAGATGCGATAAAAGCAGAAAGCCATTCAACTAAACGAAAAAAAAAATCCTAGAGCAAAAGCTTAAACATAATCACTCCATTATGTATACGACATAGTTAGGGTTCCGTGTTTTCGGTAAATACCAACAAACCAAGAAAATTCGCAACTTTCACGACCTATAGGGGCGCGCTGGCGCCTATCAAAATGGCTGTCATCTGGATTATCGTCGTAGAACAGCAGTATGAGGCGGGGTCTGCGACACGTAAGTAATTCTAGTTTTGCTCAATAGAGCAGTATTAGAGCCTTACTTTATTTTTTCACGTCAAGAAGGTGTAGGCAAGCACCTTTATTGTGAAGCCGATCATCCAGGAGCTAGGGAGCGCGATTCTCACACTGCGGTACCACCATCGCTGAAAGTTGCGAATAAACCGCCGAGCCGGTTTTATCCATATCGGGGGAAAAAAACCGAAAAACTCCGAATCGGAGCTCCCGTTGAATAAGAGAACCCCACGCTTCACGAAAAGAAAATTAAAAAAAAAAAATGTAAGAGAGTACGAAAAATATAAAAAGGGGAAAAGAAAACACCCCTGAACGAAAACAAATATATGTAAACACCGAAAACCAAAAAAACTACTGAACTTTAGACGTACTTTACTACAGTGGGGCGAATAAACGAAGAAAAATTCAGGGCAAGTCGGGGAAACTCTTTCAAGCAGCGCATATGTTTCTCTGTCCTGAAAGGGACCGCGCTGTTTCCTTGCCGCAACGTAAGAAAAGGGGTCACTCATCTCGGACATCCCGACTTTTCTTACATTCGTGTCGTTTTTGCGTACTTAAGGGAAACAACTTGTATTTCGTCTCTCCCGACACGGTAAATCGGTGTCGTCGGAAAAAAAAGACCACAATCACGTGAAAAGGGGGAAAAGAAATAAAAGTAGGGCCATCACTCCGAACATTTTCTTTATCAGGGCCTCCAATGCTCCATAGAAATCACAAAGTGCTTTCCCGTGACAAACGGTCAGACGTACATATATTATACCGGATGTATTAGATGCAATCACTCGTAATCAATTAAATGTTTCTGGCCGATTTTTGTATGTGCGGTACTTTTTTTATTAATATTTTAGACACGATGCCGTTAATCTGACGCTACTGTTCGATGTCGTACAAATGAATATTGCACTTTACGAAGAACATACATGTATAGTCTACGTTCCTGTCCGCCACTCCCGAGAGCCCGCGCACAATTATTATAAAAAAAACAACGCAGCTCTTGAAATCGTACGAAATGTTTTATACTTCCAAAAAATTGTAACTCCGTGAGTCCGAGCATCCCCCATCGCACATGATGTTACGTGACACCATGACTCGGCACCATAACATCAGGTGACGTTTAATGATTTCTAAACAAATCTAAACTTACTTCTTTATTTTTTCTAAGCTGCGTGTGCCTTTATAGTTGTGCGCAGACTTGTACCTATACCCATGACAAGTAATCAAATTACTTGTAATCAATTACTCCTTGAAGTAATTTTGAAATATAATGATTATATTTATTAGGAAGTAATCGCAAGAGTAATCTGATTATTTTTAGAAGTAACAATATTACTCGTAACCTCTACTATTGTTTCCCCTCCCCTTTCTAAATGGCGCCCTCTGTTGGCGCAGGTGCCCTCCCAAGGAATCCTCGAACCAAGAGTCCGACAGGAGAACGGTCTACCAAAAATTGGTCGTTAAGAAGTAGATTACAATATCCCAGACTTTCATCGAATAGTGACAGTACCAAACACCCGTTTTTGAACCGGCAGAAAAATCTCTCGTTTTGAAAATTTGACGTAATCGGTAAAGTAACGGTGTAATCTAATTGAATACTTTTGAACCCAGAGTAATTGTCATTGTAATCGATTTTTTTTTTCGAGTGACGTGTTTAAGATTGCTAGTGTGCGAGCGACACAGTCACGAACTTATGTTTATGAGTGGGTCACACTGGCAGACCAAACGGACATGCAAAGGCTTCGCTCTTCGAAAAAGGGTGGTCGTGCCCACGCTCAGTGCGAGTCGATGTGTAGTGGGACACAGACAATCGCGCGCAACTACAACCTTTTATAACGTAAGTCGGAAACGAAATCAGGAACTGGTAGGAAAACGGCGTGCAAAGCCTGGGGATGACTTCCTGCAGGGCGGTATGAAGAGTTGAGACCGCTCTTTTTTGCCAGTCTACTTTGGCGTGACCTCATAAACAATAAATGGTGTTATTATTGGTAGGGAGGGTTCCGTGTTTTTGGCAAATATCGATAATCCCCGATAAAGGAAACACTCCCGGCCCGTTTTACCAAAATCAAACCCCTCCCCCACCAAAAAAAATTAAAATTGTTTAAAAAATTAGAGAAAAAAATCAAGCTTTAAAGGGAAAAAGCAAACAAACAAAAAAACAATGTCTACAGCCTTTTTCTTCATTCTTTTACTTCGAAAAGTAATTAATGTACTGTCTGCGAAGCTTTTTCATGCCTCGGAACTACACATCTTGAAACTAGTTTCCATCTCTTCGGTATAATACCTGGTAATACATTGTTTGAAGACCATTTTAAAAGGCCGCTTACAGTGCTCCAACTTCAAAGGACAACGCATCGTAATTAATGTTAATAAATAAAACTGTCACGCGTGCGCTCCGACACGAGTTCCCCGGCCCTGGTTACCGATATCTGCTGGATGTCCTTCGCCCTGTCTCGAATTTTTTGACTTAATTAAATAAAACCAAAAGGGACGCGTGGTTTCAGTTAGGTCACGACAAGCAGGAAGTGTCGGAAAAAAGCGCGCGAAAGAAGTCTCCCACTTCACCGAGAAGATAACATCATCGCTCATTGGCGCTTCTTATCGTGCATTCTTAGATGCATAAAATTAATTAACTAAAACAAAAATTTATATTTAAAAGTACAAAAACGGTAGACAGGCGACTGTCAGTTGTACTGACAGCTTATTTAAGCTTTCGGAAATATACCACGATAAGGACATCGCGCTGCGAGCTATTAATGTTCTTATCTGCTCCAAAAACATATTTTTTTTTTTACTTTTCTTTATGGTCGGTGGGCTTATCGAGGTATGATTTTGGTTTATGTTGACGTGGCAACCTTGATTGTGATATACTGATGTTATCTATAACATCACGAGCTACATACCTGTCGCTATAAAATAAATCAATAAATATTTTTTATTAGTCCAATGTTTCGTTTGTGTAATACGTATACTACTACAATTCTGTGACTTAATCTGATTTTTTTATTAATCTAATTCCTCAGGTTCTTCCCCACTGTTAACAAACAATGTAATTGCGCACAAAGGCTCCACATGTTCTTTAAGTCCATTCAAAATAAAGAATCGTCAGTCAATCAAAACAATTTTGTCAGGCTGAACGCACTTTATTCAGCCGAGGTCGCAACGAGCAATCTGCCGACCAACCACTGTCAAGAGATTGCCTTTGTGCCGGGAAAAATACGCAAGCAGCGTGCAACCTGTTTCTTGTTTCGGCGGCGTTGCCATTTCGGCATTCGTGGTTCGCCTCAATTACTAGCATCCCTGTCCTTTCCCAGAAAACAACAACAAACTGACGTCAAACTTAATTATATATATATAAAGAGGAAGGGACTAAGGGAAACACAGAGAGTGTGCACGTTCTTTTCACTTTTTGAAAAGAATATAACTTACGAAGCACTTTCTGCGAGCTGTCGCGGAATTCGAAAGCCGAAACCGATAAATTTCGGGAAGTGATCAGTTGGTAAACCCAGGTTTCGCCCCCCGGTAGGCGCTTCCCCATCACCCTCCTCCATTCCCCAAATCGCGTACACTGGGGAAAGCCAGCGAGCGAAAGGAACCAAAACGGGGAGAGGGCATGAAGGGAACATGAGGGAGGAGGTTCAGCACAGAAAGGGCGTTGGGAAAGATGGACACGCGAGAGAAAAGAAAACAAATCCGAGGAGGAAGGTAGAGGGAAAGAAAGGGAAAACAGGGCACGTGAAAGAAGAGAAGCAGAGGGGGTGATAAGGAAGAGTAGAAACGGGAGAGGAAGGAGAAGAGGGAAATACAGAGGGGAGGATGAGCGGGGAAGCAGAGGGGAACATAGGGAAAAGGGGAATAGGAGGAAAGCTGAAAGGAAGTTGGGGAAAAGGGACACGGAGAGCAGGGAAGCAGGGGGAAATAGGGAAAAAAGAGCACGCTAGAGGAAGGAGAACGAGGGAAAGAACGAAAAGAGGGGAGTGTTCCCTGGTCCGGGCGTTGCCAAGGCAACGCATCCCGGGAATCCCAGGGACTTCAAGGCGAAGTGGGAGCAGACGGGGGAAAAAAAGGGAGGGGGGGGGACCGGTGAGGGAAAAGAAGAAAAGAAGGTATTAATGCCAAAAAAACAAAACGAGAAAAAAAAAGGAACGACTAATGAAACCTTTCACTTTGGCGACATTTCTGACGTTCCCCCGCAGGGAAAGCGTGGTTCACGGGGAATTGCTCGGGGAATGGAAATGTACGTAGACCAGAGTCAATAGGACAGGGACTTTGCAACGGCCCAGCGTACATATACTGTACTCCATGTTGCCGGATTTCTTTCCAGGGATGCGAAATAAAAAATATAAAAAGTATAACTTTGATGGGGGAACACTGAGAGGTGCGTGAAAAAACGACAGAAACGATTAGTCTCGCTTTGGATGCCCCACGAAAACTCCACATGCAGTGTATTTTTCAACCACGCAACAAAAGTCTTGGGGTTTGCGGCGCAGGACCACACATGCGCTGCAATGGAATGTTATCACCCGGAATGTACATGGCGTTTTCAAGCCCGTTTATCATCTTTTATTTTTTCATAATTTTTTTTTGTCGACGCTGAACAAACACTTGCATTTCTAAAGCTAAAATGTCTGCGCTACAAGATTAAAAAAAAACAATAATAATCCTAGCGATGTCATTATTTTCGAGAAGTTTGTTGCCGACGCCTGACTTAAACCGAGTATTGTCATCAAAAAAAAGACGACTTTGCGTACAAATTAGACAATCGTCCGAAGACCGCGATGAATAATATACACGGATTTAGACGCACCTATACACATCACATACCTACCCATGCACACGCACACGCCAATATTCACAAAGAAAAATACAGCACTTTTTTATATCTAGAAATCCTGGTAACTAAAAGAAAAAGAAGAAAGCCTGTAAAAAAAAACAAAAAAAACCTCCCATTATTATTATTTTTTTTTTGTGCACGCAGTTTGGCATAACTCTTTCCGCATTTTTACGACGGATATACCTAAGTAATTTCATTCTCTAAAATTTCGAATCGCAAATCTCCCAAATAAGCCAATTCCGGACCCCTTGTTTCAGCGGAAATATGGAGTAAATTGTTTTGAGGAAAACGACTTTAATATTAAAACTTTTTTTTAATGAGTTTTTCGAATTTTTGGGTACCCGGAAATACGCCAATCTTTTTATACAGTTCTATGAAGCTTATCATTTCGTATAAAATAAATCAGCGGAACCGAAACTGGCGTTCGGCTTTCCCGCCCTACAACCTCTCTAAAAACAGAGGTAACGTCACCAGTGAACAGAGTGTCGAACCGAAATTTTTATCGGTTCGGTTCCGGTTCGGGTTCACGGCTTTCGGTTCAGTTCCGGTTCAGTTCGGGGAGAAAAAATAACTGTTCAAACCGGTTTGAACTACTAAATGGAGAATGTATTTTCGGCGTTGTTTTGTCAATAGGTGCCTACTTTCAACGTGAAACGAGTAAGTATATAGCTTTTTATCACTCGTACAGTCCACTTTTATTTTCAGGTACTAAAAATAAGAAACTGTGTTATTTAATTTCTACAAAATACTGTAAAATCCTTAATGTTCGCGAGCCCTTAATTTTTGGCGAATTTCGCGAATTGAAAAATTCGCGAAATTTAAGGGCAAGCGAAAATTTCTATCCTGAAAAGTTTCAATGCAGACGTATGGAATTCGCAAAATTTATGTCCTCTGTGACCGATTCGCGAAAAATAGGGGCCACGAAAATAAAGGGTTTTACAGTAGTAAAAGAAAACCTAGATTAACATACAAAACGTCGTGTTTATGACTCAACATCTATTTGTTTACTTCAGTCGCATACATTTTACCTAAATAGATAGGTTATCACGTAGTCTGGTAGGCCGCCTAAACTACCGATGATTAGTTACTAATTTGCGTCGCAGTATTAGAAGTTGAATCCTAGTTGTGCTCTTGAACTTTGGAATTAATTATAGTGTATAAAATCATGGAATGGACACCTCCTGGCCATATATATAGTGAAATCTAGTTTACAAAATACATTTCAGAATACGTATATATGATGACAACGTAACTGAGCTAAAAGCCATATTTTCAATATGTACCGAAAGTTTTAGGACAAGCCCTTTCGTCTATACCTTTTATAGAATTACTGAGCGGCATTCACAAAGCTTGTTTTCCTGACCAACATTGTTTACATTCAGCATCGTGATGCGGGCGAATAATCATGCAGAAAAGAGTAATCAAAATTGTTCACTCTAATCTATACGCACCTTCGTACTCAGATCGAATCTGGCCTAATATAGCGCGTGGCCAAGTGAACATTCTCGGCATAGCTTGGCTGTTGAGGCTTGTTCTTTACAAGATGCCGGTCAATTCAATTTGCAAATAAGCGTCACCATTGCTAATTCGTGATTTTTTGTTATAACAAAGTAGTATTTTATACTTTACTCAACATTGCAGCTACTTAAATGGTCACTTTCTGACGGTCTGCGTGCGTAATCGTCATAGCTCCGCCACGCGCCCTTGTGTACTTTGTTTTGTTCAGCCCACAGACACATAATATTTTTGTTCATCACATAAAAAGTGTCAATAACAGATTTCTATATGTTGTGCGTTCGTGTGTATGTTTATACAGCCTGAAGTTAGTCTGCCTCAACTGGCGACTTGTCTCTCAGCTGTAGATGAGCAATTTAGCCAGTGCAGTACAACCGCTAGCCTGAGGTCTTTAACGTGCATCACGCAGTAGTGATACACGACTGCACGGCGGTACGGTGCTCATCCAGATCGAAACGGGCAGAGCTGAGGGATAGACCTATTGCTAAATTACCCAAGCATCAAGGAGAATGCAGGGATTGGTGTTCCACGTGCCGCACGTGCTGGCCTCAGCAGTAGTAACTTTTCTAAAGCAAATGCCTAAAACAAATTGCATCTTGCACGCGCGTTCGTCAACGTTTTATTTTGATGTATTTACTTCGAATCTTTTATACGAGGAAGACATCCGCGTGCTGCGCGTGGAACACTAATCCCTGCATATCTCTTTGATGCTTGGTTGATTTAGCAAGTAGGCCGATAGACCATTTGCTGTATTACCCAAGCATCAAGGAGAATGCAGGGATTGGTGTTCCACGCGCCGCACGCGCACGGCTGTCAAGTGTATAAACATTTTCTGAAGCAAATAACCTAAAAGAAAGCATCTGACGAACGCGCGTGCAGGCATGCGCATTTGTTTTAGGTTATTTGCTTTGGAATCGTTACTATACTGCTGGGAAGGCCAGCACGTGCGGCGCGTGGAACACCAATCCCTGCATTCTCCTTGATGCTTGGGTAATACAGCACATGGTCTATTGAACCCAGGATCCCTGGATTCTGCAGCGCGAGCTTTCGCTCCACGTGCTCCGAGCTGGTGAGCGCCATACTTCGTTTCTGCTTGGGTCCAGACGTAGGCGATGCTACAAGCGCGAGCTCCGGCTTCCAGCGTCCCTGCCAAGCACGCGCGCTCGTGCACGCAAGCACTGTTCAGGGCCACAGCGCGCGCTCGTAGCATCGGCTGCGTCTGGACCCAAGCTGAAACGAAGTATAGATTCATGTTCGAAACGAGAAATTTGTTTAAGGTTCTTTCCGAAATAACTTAAACGAGGCTATCGAGGATAAAAACGCCGGAAAAGATTTGTAGAGCATATTTTAGATAATTTGGGGTGCATTTACTTATGATGTATAACTTTAAGGAGATCAGCCCTTCATTATGTTGCCAAATCTTCAGTCAGTAATTTAGTAAATTTTTATTATCATCAGTAAAATTAACTGTATGAAGCTCACATAACCGCTTCAGACCGACACGGGAGGACGATACCAAAAATACATTGACGTCACGGACCACGTGACTCAAAAGCTTTGCCCACACCCACGATTGCTTTATTTCCTTCTTCTACATCGCAAACACACACTGCGTGCGTGCGTGCGTACGTGCGTGCGCGCGCGTACACACACACGCGCAATTTGTTTTTTTCTGCGCAGCCTTGGGCGTTGTTTTCGGTCGCTCCCGGTGTGATTTTTTGCTGATATAGGTTAAACGGCTGCGCTGCGCGCAAACTGAACTTTAAGGCTAAAACTTCGTCAACAATACCTAAAATCAGCAGAACCCATCCTTTGGGAATGATTATCTACGTTAATGCGAATAGCATCAAACGGTGCGGAGTTTTGCGCGTTCGTCAGGTGGCCGGCACACTCTAGATACGCCAGCCCACTCTTGAGGCGATTCTAAATTTGTTGACACTTTCACAGCCCTGCGCACGATCTCCGCAGCCCAGCACGTGCGTTTGTGTCACTTAGGAAGGCGAGCAAAGCACGCGCCATACGCACAAACACTCAAAATGGTACCGACCAGACTTTCTGGCGTCTCAGCTAGTCTCAACCAACGGTACTCTAAACGGTTGTTTATATCTTTACCATAGACGCGCTTACAGCGCTGTCACAGCTACCGGTGCGCGCGCGTTCCATGCACGAGGGCTCATTCCGCTCTCGTGAGGCTGAGCTAGAGGTCTCCCGAGCGCAGGAGAGGGTGAGCTAGAGGGAGAGGGTGAGCGCGGGAGAGGGTGAGCTAGCCCTCGTGCATGGAACGCGCGCGCACCGGTAGCTGTGACAGCGCTGCAAAGCGCGTCCTATGGTAAAGATATAAACAAATGTTTAGAGTGCGGTGAATGACTGCCTTCATAGCTCTGCATAAAGGAAAAAAAAACTGCCTTCATAGCTCTGTGTTAGCGCGTCTGCCTGCTGATCAAAGGGTCAACGGTTCGAATCCCAGCCGGCGCCGGTCTTTTTTATTTATTTATCGACCCGCGGCGTAAGAGGTTAGATAGCCAGATAGATATGATAGATAGATAGATAGATAGATACATAGACGAAAAGTGCGTGAAGTATCCAAAGAATGCTATTCGCATTAAAAAACAGCCGACATATTTTTTTTTTTTTTTTAGATCGTCGAATTTAACTTTTTAAATCGCCTTCGTGGTTTTTTTTTAAAGGGGTAAGGAAACCAAATTTTAGCGCCGATCTTTTTGCATAAATAGGGGCTAAGGAGAGGCACCACCTCGGAAAGTATCAATATCGCGCAGTAAAACACGGAGAACTAATTTTAAACCTAATTAAACGATTTCAAATTCACATCTGGTGGATGGTGGGAAGTTCTCGTGACATCACTTGTGGCATAGGAGCAGCGCCGTTCTGCGGAAATACGGCGTGCCGGCAGAATTAGCCTAGGCCTGAACGCGTTTGCAAAGCCTTGACGGAGAAAGCCAAAGCGTAGTTGGCCACAGTGAGCTCGTTCTCGTTGCGGCTCTTTGCACGACACGACGCGAGCACGCTTCTGGCACGGCCGGTATTAGTTGCTGCGAGTCGCGAGCTGCGAGCCGACGTTAGAAAAGATATGTTTGAACTACGACAGTGTCAGCCAGAGCCACGCAAATACCTGCTCACACTCGGAGCGGATGCGCGCGTTGGACCGAAGTGCTGGATTCGCTCTGTTAGACCGCGTTTCGATACGCGCTTCTGGACTGATCTTTACGATTGCAACCCGATACTGACGTGACACTCGGCAAAGAAAGGTTGGACCGACATCGCGTAGCCTCCCACGAACTGCTACTTCGTTTCAGCTTGGGTCCAGATGCAGCCGATGCTACAAGCGCGAGCTCCGGGCTTCAGCGTCCCTGCCAAGCACGCGCGCTCGTACAGTAGAGGCACTGTTCAGGGCCACACGCTCGTGCTTGTAGCATCGGCTGCGTCTGGCCCAAGCTGAAACGAAGTATAGCTCGACAGTGACGTAGCGTCGTGTCAGAATAAAAATGGCATACTAATAACAAAATGTGTGTAGGGATCGCTTGAGTATTTGATCGTTTCCTGGAAAGTGAGGTGGTCGACCTTCAACCGTTCGGTTGGGGGCACCCCGGCGGCTCGCCCCGAGGATAGGGGGATGAGCAGCTTGAGCCCTTTTAATCTTTGGCCCGGGAAAGACACAGACATTCTTGCCTGTCGCCGCGAGGTGGTGGCGACCTTCCCGGCTTTGTCGTCACGGCGCGTTCCGAGTGACGGCTTGTCCAGTCGGGAGAGTGCTACAATGGGGTTTTAGCGATGAGGGGCGCCGGTCTGGGTCCACTTGGACTCCATTACGCTTTACTCGCTAACTTCGAAGGACACGGCGCCAATTTGTTTTGACGCCGCGAAGTGGGGGTGTTTTCCCCGTAAAGTAGTGAAGTATCGCCCCGATGGGAGAGTTCCCCAAGGGGTTTAGCATTGTTTTTCTTCTTAGAAAAGGGAAATCAAGAGTTCCGTGGCTTCCCTGTGATTGGGGGAGGACCCGCTGGCACTGGGGCCAATAGAATTGTATAATTGTCCTGATTGGACAGGCCCTGTGTCAGCGGGGAGTTTTCTCGACCGCGCTGGCGAGAAAACGTTGAGTTTGAACAAGCCCGTGCGCGGAGCAAGTTATCTCCCGCGGTCCGCCGGTCCGCGTAGCTTTGTCGCGAGCGACGAGCAGTTTCTTTGAGCCTCACCGTGCGCGGTGGGCACTTTGCGCCGAGGCGCGTTTTTCGTCTTTCTACTGCCGTGAGCGGACAGTAGAGTCCTGTAACCAAGTTTGCTGTTGTCGTTTTAATACATTTATTTTTATCAACCGTTGCTCTCGACTTTGAGCGTCTTTCTTCGAGGCTCCGCCACCACCAACGAGCACCGAAGCGACCATCCAGCGCGGCAGTCCACGATCGCCCGGCCCTGACCTACAACTTCTAGGAAGGACCGGGACAAAACAACCTGACCCCCAGGGAGGGGCAATTCTTTACTATGTGCATACCGCGTTGCGAAGGTAATCCGTATGGCGTTTATTTGAGCTCTATATCACACAAAACAAGGAGATAGAATCAATGAGAGTTTTCTGACGACAGCGTTCGCTCGCCGCCGCCTCGGAAAACAAGGAGATCGAGATGACAAGGGAAAAGACTGACCTCTGAAATTTAGTTGCAGGGATCAAACTATTCATCCGGGAAGGGTCCAGAAGGGTCGCGCGGGCATATTCCACTCAGCAGGCCAGCCGGTCTTGGGCAGACGGTCTTAGGCCAAGGACCGCCGGAGCAACGGTGCGCCGAGCCGATGCTAAGCTTGCTAGGCCTACTATCATTCTGGCCGAGCTCGCTTGGTCGGTGGAATCGTGGTCGTTGTAGCCCTTCTCGGGTGTTTGTGGATCCAGCGTTCTTGTTCGTCGTGGTCTGTTTCAAGTACTCCTTCTTTTTTTCTTGCTGGTTGAAGTCCGGGACACGCGCGAGAAGAGCACGTAGAAAAATGAATGTCCGTTGGTCGTCGCGACGAAGTGACTGAACGACACTGACGGCCATGTTGATTTGATCGTAAAGAGCGTAAGACAGCTTCGGAGCTGTCGTCAGGATTCTGTCGTAACCTGCGCAAAAGTTACGACAATTTCGATTGCCGACTTGCCGTGGTGTAGCGTGCGCGCAGCCCTTGCACATCTCAAACGGCCACGTTGTCACAGGTCGTAAATCGTCGACGCGCCACCAAGCGGCAACGCTCGTAACCACAACATCCACGCCGTAGCCTTTTCCGTCTGGCACAAGTGACGTCACGAATGCGCCGAATATCCCAAGACGCATCGCGCTCTCCGATGGATGATTTTCGAGCGCGCACCCAATCGGGCCCCTCAGGGTGAAAAATATAGCCATCCGTTCAAAATACAAACGCGCGATTATGATTTAGAGATATCATTGATCATATTAAACCTATTTCTGACAATAATAGGTTTATTTCCAAGTTTCGCTTCAGTATCCCTTTAAAGGTGGTCCCTCGCGCTGACACCAGTCGCGACGTCTTTTTCGGACCTTTTTGAAAATAGCGAGAGTGCGCGTACATACATAGCTTTGAAAGGCGCCGAAGATAAGCGAAAGCGGAGATTCCCAAAACTCCTTTTATGACGTCACGCTCCGGAAAGGAGGGGCTTCGACGGTACTTCATAAAATAGTTTCTGCAGCCTTCGCGCAACAAATTGAAAAATAATATCGAATATTCGTGATCCTAGAGGCCGAATAAAGACGATTCAAGTATTTGTTTCCCCCAAATACAGAACCGCTTCAAAAGCTACTCACTCGAAAATAATTAATAAACCAATGATGCCGAGCGTTATTATTTATTTATTTTCCAAAATGGGCCCTTTGATCAAACCCAATACCACACTTTTGTTTTTCCTGTGCGACGCGTTTATATATATAATATATATTTTTTTTTTTTGCAGGAACGATTTGCCTGACGTTTTAGAGAAACACCCTGATGACGTCGGTCCAAGCTTCCCCCCCCCCCCCCCAAACTATTTGATTACGGCATGCATCGTTACTTAATTTATTTGCTTTATTATTTAATCTTTTGTTTTCCCATTGTAGGCGACCCGTGTCCGGGGACTCCATCGGTCACCGGCGCAGCGACATTCCTCGGGCTGGGTGCACAGCGCGAGACAAACGACCGTTTGCTTCCGTCACAATGGATCCGACCGGCTGTCCCGGAAGGAGCGCAGTGGGGCTCGTTGCACCCCTAGGCAAAACAACGCCGGACAAACACAAGGACAAACACCACACAAACAGACGCGAATAAAACGCCAGTAAATCGTGCGGAATTCGCCTAAAAGACGAAGCATCTTTCCATAAAAAAAAGTACTTTTTTTTGGGGGGGGGGGGGGGGGGGATGATTTCGAACAGGGATGCAAAGTCACGGACAAATGCGACGTCACGAAGGCGGCGTCGACCCTTATTCCTTTCGCCAGGATTAGCGGGAGATCCTTCCCGCTAACGGCAAAAGTTAACGGGAAAGGTTTCCCGCTGAATTTAGCGGGGAGGCTAACCACGTGACGCCGAGGTCTCACGCGTCTCCTGTGACCGTATACTTTATGCTCACGCGAGTTTCGCTCGGGAGCATAAACATTATCTTCTCGCCAAACGTAAATAAACGCGCGCGCAAAAAGAAAAAAAAGAAGTTATATTAGGAGATTTGAAAGCGTCTTAAATACATATAAAATGTGTTAATTGATTGATGAGTCGATTCACGGAATGATTGAATGGGATTCTGCCTAACGATTAAGCCAAGTATAAGTTCTCTGCAGCGTAAAAGGCTGCTTCACACAGCCCCCCCCCCCCTGTTTTCTTACGTAACGCAACGAAAGCGTACACGTCTGATTACGCCCCAACGCGCCGGGGCATGTTGTGTACATCAGATTTCGCGTGGCTGCCAGTGCAAGGAGACAGCCTGGCACGAGAAGTTTGAGACACAAGAGTATCGGTGACTTATACGAATAACCCAAGAAAACACGGTGCTGTCTGAGCCGGCCTTAGAGAAATATTTAGCGCCTCAATGAAGAAACGAAGGAGGAACCTTCTGGAATTACTTCGTTCTCAGCGAAATTCGCCCTTTCTGTCAAAGGCCGACGTACACTTCGCGCTTTCCATTTTGTGCCGCCCTCCTCCTTTCTTGTATCCTCTCCACTTTTTACCTTGACAAAACTTCGGCTCCGCCTCGCAGCTTAGGAGGGAGAGCGCTAAGAGGATTATCTTCCCTGCAGAAAACCCAGGTTGTACGTTGGGGGGCACTGAAGTCATTTTTGAAAAAGGTCGTTTTTGATCTTATATTGTTTAAAATGTGTTAGTTCCCACATATACCAAGTCCTATATTACAAAACCGCCTATTCATCTCAGGGCAATAGAAAAACATGTGGACTCTTTTTTTCTCGCGGACTACATTGTGTGGACCAATGAAAGCCCTACAATACGCGCAGATTCCGAATGATTTTATTATAACTCGTTTCGAAGAGAGTCTGATAGGTACACATTCGGATAAGACTCCTCTTTTTCTCCGCGGGCGAAGCCATCGCTTGCAACTCGCCGACAAGCGCCCTTCGTCGACCACTTCACTCGGAAGAAAATTCTTCCCAAAAAGGGCGTGTCGCGATCTTTGAACACGCTTTTAACGAGGAAATAAGCTACGCACGATTGTGGTTTCGGGTTTGTTGGGATGCTTAGAGCGTCTAGATTGAGTTGTCACCACAAAAGGACGATCTCAGAATCGAGCTCAGTGCCCCTTTAATGATTGTCTACGCCTTTTCCACGCACATAATGGAAAAGAACTCGACGGTTCAACGCATCAATGCGTTGTGTGCGCTCCGTCCGAGGTCCAGCCGAACACGGAACGCACAGCACACTAGGAGAGTACAAACGCTATCATCACCATCATCATCACACAGGAGTACAATTTCGGTTTCGCCCGCAAATCGAAAAATTTGTATTCTAACATATATAGTGGGCAAAAAAAATTTTTGTTTTAACAAACATTTATTTTGAGACATGCCTATCTAACAAGGTAGGAAAAAAAAGATATTTTCTAGGTTTAGTGGTTTTCTTTTAATTATGGGAGTCACAACTGAGGGCTGCTTAGTTACTCCTTTAATGTGCACACGCATTTAGAATTGTACGTAACCCGATACAAGTGAAGCTTACCGGTTACCTTACTTATAACACGTTACCTGTAATACATTACTCGTAACTCGATACGTGTAACACGCTAACTGTACTTATTTGTAACGCGTTAATTGTACTTGTAACAATCGAACCTCCTTGTAACCCGTTACGTGTAACTCTTCACATTTCATACAATGAGAACGATAAGTGTACGACGCCTCACACTATACCCGACAATAAGTAAACGGCTATAAGGGTTAACAAGACCCGTTTTACTGGATCGTTTTTATCACCGAAGCCGGACGAAATTATACACCCTTTACAACCCCTAGAGCCGAATATCTGTCAATTGGCTCACTCGAGGAGTGCGAAACTACACAATATGTATCTCGCGTAGAAGAGCAACATGAAACTGATCCGGCGTACGTCATCGTCGTCGACCATAGCGAGAACCCCCCGAGGCAGACCAGCGTCTGAATCCGGCTTCCTTTTATTAGCTCCCGCGCCAAGTTTATCCACGTCAGAAGCTTAGTGCAGCTTAGCGAACCCTGCCGCTAACCCCCGAAACGAGATCCAGAAGCTTAGCACTCCCCGGGAATGAAACGAATAAGAAGCAAACGTATACAAACGATCGGATGACCGAGACCCGGTCGACTAAGAGAAAGAAACAAAGGCCAGAGCGAAAGAATTGGGAATTTGCGGGAACGGGGTTCCATAAGGGAAACAGTATGCCCTATGCCTGGTAGAACGATGAAACGAATAAAGGAGACAAAACAAAGAGAAGGCGGTACCAGGCAAATAAAGCCCGAAACGAAGTTTAAATCATTGTGAGCAAACAAACAAAACAAAAAACCGAGAAATTATACAGGGTTCCATCGAGAAAGATAGAGAGAGAATTAGCATCTTTATTATGAGAAAGCGATGGGGAGGAGTCCTTATTCCAAGACGCCTTGATAGACCCGGCTTTTTAGCCCGCATAAAAACACTACGCTTGACAGAAAGCTGAAACTCCGTAAGAAAGTGACCTAGTGGCTGTGATAAAATGCGAAAATTGTTTTCCTTTTACTGGCAAGTTTTCTTGTTTTCTTTTTTTTTTCGTTGGCATATTTGTTACACGCGCGTATACCATCTCATACTTCATTTTGATGAAAATTATAGGCTTAGGTGGACGTCGGCTCACAGAGAATTTTGGTTTTTCTTTTGTATTATTTGATTCAGGTTCGGCTAACTTTGAACTTGTTACAAAGGATGGATGAAATGGGGACGGTAGCTTGCTCCACCTAGCCTAGAAACCAAAAGTATGATTTCTCCCCTATACGCATGAATGGATGGGTGGGCGCTAATGGTTGTGCTCTTTATAACAGGCGGTACCTTGCGCCACCTAGCCTGGAAATCAAAATTATGATTTCTCCCCTCGCCCTTTTAAGCCAATCTGCATTTGTCTATCAACAATCAGTGTGGAATATCGCCAAAATGACCTTTAAATAATCGGGAAAAAACAACTTAAAACATTACTCCCAGCTTATCCCCCGGCAAGGGAGTCGCCAATTTTCTTTTCGATGAATGAATGCTAACGGCTGTACCCTTTATAATGGGCGGTAGCTTGCGCTACCTAGCCTAAAGTTCCACTTCTTAGACAGTGTTGCCCGACTTCTACACAAAAAAAAAAATTCAATTTCTGAAAAATATAATTTATAGAATATATTTTTTATATATATATGTATATATTACATAAAATGATTAACAATGTTTACACAATTCTAAGCCAAACAAGAGTATGCATGCTCGAGTTGGTTTATTAATCTGACACAATGAAACATTATAGCCCAGAAATATTAAACGCCTCCTCCACCGCCAGGCGGCATCAGCTCGTCCCCCATTTTTCGCGCACGCAAATAATAGTCGAACTTTAGTCGAACATTGCGACAGAAGTTCGAAAAAAAGTCGAGACCTGGGCGAACTCAAACTTTTGCAGGTTTGCGACATCTCTACAGCGTGGGCGAAATGGATTGAACGCACTTAAAACTGACCGCATAAATCGGTTTCTTAACATATTGCGTTGGTGTTTACTACAGAGGTGCCTGAAGTTGGTGGAAGCTTTAGCTAAAATTGTGGAAATGATTAGCTCACCTCAGTAAACCAAGGAAATCAAAATCTAGGTTTTTCCTGTATTTTGCATGTACACTAAAAATATTATGTGTCACTGTGGCGCTTATTTGGGCCAAATAAAGTGAAGAATAGGTAAGCCAATTCGTTTTTCTTTACATTTCACAAATTGTTTAATCGTAGCAATCACTTAATAGCCCACAACGATTTTCAGATGATTTTCAGATAAAAGGGATAATTTTCCTATAGAAAAAAAAAACAGTTTTTATTTTCTTTCTTTTAACTCCGGAGGTTTCATGTATTCATACTCCCAATTAATCAATGCACCAGCTTAGAGCACCCCTGTTGTAAATCCCAGCGCGATAAGTTCAGAAACCGATTTATGCAGTCAGAACTTTAAAGTGCGTTCAATCCATTTCGTCCACGCTGCAGTTAGTTAAAACAACGCGGAAATCAAAAGAAACAAAAACTTTCAAAAGCAGACAGGAAAAGAGAAAAAAAAAGGAACAAAAGACTGACTTTAATGGTTAACCAAGAAGCGAAGCAGCATATCACGTGCTAATAGCAAAACGAAAGTCAGCAAAAGAAAACCAAACGCCTTGAAATTCATTAACTATGGAACAATAAAAAAAAGTAAAAATCACGAGACCAACAATATAAGAAAAAAAAGTAAAAAAACAAAAAACGTCGCAGGAGCCACTTGCACAAGCAAACCATAAAAGGAGACGAAAGAAGGCTATATACCTTAAGCCTCGTGCAAGAGAATGAAGAAACGAGCAAAAAAGATTGCACTTCAAGAAAGAGTCCTCCGACAACAGGAACAAAGGAGGGCGGATAAAAGAACAACACACCGAGGAAACCGAGAACAACAAAGAAGAAAGCCCGAATTCAGCCACGCGCACGCGCAAACACTAACGAAAGAAGATGCTGCAGACTTCGCTTAGCCTAACGTTCGCCACCGGCGCGAGTAAATCCGTCCTGGGTTCCTTACCCAGAGCAAGAGCTGGAAAGCCACGCGTACACACATCCACGACATCGTGGACACGTGTACGGGATTGTCCGCGCCGGTGCTCATCAGCTCCACTGGTGGCAAGCGAAGCCGGCGTTCGGCGTCCATGGCGCGTCAGCGATGTCCTCGTCGTCCACTGCCGCGTCAATTGTCTGCTCGAGCGATCTCACCCGTGGCAATCGAAGAGACAGGGCGTGGGACGGAAACAAACATGGATGTGAATGTATACATATGTCTTCGGACTAAAGGGAGAAACGAGACGCCGTCTAGCGGGGAGGCACTCCGCCTGTCTCCTGCATACGTGAGAGAATTTCTTCCCAACAGTATCTGTTCGGTATACCTCGCATGGACAATATCGAAAACGTTTCCTCTGTTGCGTTTCACTGTTCGGGCTTGCAACCGAGAGCACCGGGTGAAGAACCGAGTGTAATAGATATTTCATTCTAGCCATGTCTAACGGTGCATAGAGAACTATAACTGTTTTCACCTCAAAAACTGTAAAAAAAAAAAAAGTTAAAAAAGCCCGGTTTTTCGCGGAGCGTTACTAATTTCCCCCTTTATGTAGATAATAAAGATATAAGCATGCGCCTTCTAGATTAGATATATGCTATCTTATCAAGACGTATAGACGTTTCAAACGCCAAAAGCCTTGCTTCTATTGCGTCCGACAAGCAAATCTCGTAAGAACTATACTTTGAGCGGCGTATGAACAATGCGCAAAACTTACTTTCTTTTTTTTTTTCTTTTTTTTTATGTGAAAACGAGTATAAGTTATAGTCTGTTGGAAGATAAGAACTGTAGAAAAAGTTCAGCCATAGCGTCCTTTACACTGATAATGAAGTAGGGCTGCAAACTGGGCCAGTAGGTAACAGTCAAACACGATGAAAAACAGCCTGAGTAAACACGGACGACGAAGGGGCAACAAACGCGACAGGACAGAGCAGCCGTTGTCCTGTCGATGAATTGTGATGATAGTTCGCTGATTCTAATCCAATAATGGACACTACGAGATACTCTCTAATATTGGATTAGACTGTCTAATCGACAGTAATAGACAGTACGCAAAAACCGTTATCAAACCGGCAAAAAAAAAAATCTGTCGTTTTGAAAATCTAAGATAGGACAAACAATTGTTACTTTTCAGGTCAAGGCCAATTACTTCTCGTGTAATCGAGTAACGTAAATGATGTACATTTGAACCAAGAGCAATTTTAATTGTAATAAATTACTTTTTTTTTTTCAAGTAACGTGTCCAAGACTGTAGTGCCCACACCAAGCGTGCATGGGCAAACCCGGCCTTGTGGAAAATGAAAGCGCCCCGAAAACGACCGGTGCTGTTTTAAGTGAAGACGATTGTGTACACATGTACGTATAGTATACGGTGCCGTTACAGGTTAGGGCGGACAAACAGGGCTCTTTCGGGATACTCCAATCACCGTCTCGGGGTCAAAACGATAGGGAAGAAGAAGAAGCAAGGAACGATGGAGTGTTATGGCTCCCTTGGTCTGTCAACTTGCTTCTCGGTCGGATGCGTGAAGGCCGATCGCCCGCCGAGACGGACTTCGGCGCCGGCTCCGCTTTTACTTTTTTCTCCTTGCCTGGAGAAAAATGATGATGCCCTTTTCTTCTTCTTCTTCTTTTGGACAGCCGGTATTGGAGAGGTCGTGCAGCGGACCCCGAGGTGTTCAGTACAGTGTTCACCAGAGTTCAACACAGTGTTCAACAAAGTGTGCAGCGCGTCAGCTATCACCACAGTTCATTTGTAGGACGCAGCAAGCAACCACCAATTTGTTTTAGTTTCACTGCCCAATAAAGAAGCTTCGACATTATTAAAAGAAAACAAAACGCCTCTTCCTTACTGAAAGCACGACTCAAAAGGAAATCAAAACTTTTCCCTCAATTCCCTAACATTTTAGCCCCGTTTCTTTTTGTAACATAATGCGTTCTATGAGTCATTTACTAGGAGAAAATTGTCATGAAAGAGTGTTAAAAATAGTTAAGGTTACGTATACACATTAAAATAAAAAAAATATATTACAAAAAATAGGTATGCGTGGTTTGTACGTGACACATTCTGTTCTCCTGATTGTTGCCAACATACTCAAGCTTCTGTATATATATATATATATATATTTTTCCCTTCGTCTATAAAGTTATCCAGAATTTCCGTCCCTCCTCCAAAGCTATTCCCAAATCCAGACGAGGCGACGGCAGCCAACGAAAAATACGTGAAGGAGAGAAGCAGAGGGGAGTAACCGTCTATCCGGCGGTGGTAAAACGAGACTGGGCAAGGCGGCCTTTAATGTGAGACAGAGGAAAGGTGCGGCGTTAGAGCAAAATTTGGGAAGACAGCGAAGCCGCGAAAACTCTAGCCAGTCAATCAAAGGGTCGGAGCGAGGCACCGTACACTATCGGAGTGCAATCCAGGCAAACACGTAACCTAGGTTTTTTTTTTTTTTTTTTTTTTTTTTTGGGGGGGGGGGGGGGGGGGGGCGAGGAGGTCTTGGCAAAATGGAAGATTTCGGGGGGCAGAAGCCGAAGCCCCATGCACCCCCCCCCCCCCCCCCAATTCCCCAGCATCTCAAGGAACTCTAGATTACCCGTGAAATGGCTCCTTGATGCTCTGTGCTACCAGACCCTCGAGCGCCGAACTACCAGGTTGTGTGAGTATAGAGGGAGGCTATGTCCCGGGCTATCAATGGCAGTGGACTGGCTAAATTTAGGGAGACACAAGACGTCCACAGGGGCTGACTCTGCGTGCGCTTCAATTAATGTTCTACGCCTGTTTCAAATCCTAAATAAGGTACGTTATTCTTCTGCCGAGTGACTGTTCGTGGGATTCGTAAGAGCTAAGTATTACGTGCTTCGCTCCGCGAGCTCTGATTGGCTCACTGGGGCCGTAGCCAAGTTATGATATGGAAACCGAGAATACGAAACTATGATATAACGTCCGAAGATCGCTTTAACTGGCGATAGAGTTTAATAGTAAAACCATATAAACAACTTAAACAAAAAAAAAAAAAAACAAAAAGTGATAAACGGCGATTTGTTTGTGCAAAAACGCGCACACGCACGCACGCACGCACGCACGCACGCACGCACGCACGCACACACACACACACACACACACACACACACACACACACACACACACACACACGAGAAAAGGTTTAGGCCCCGCCATTCGAAGGCATCGATTCTGAAGCTTTGTGCGGAACAAAATAATTAATCCCTTACAGAGGCTTTGGGGGTATTCCATAACCAGATACTGGTAATTATAAATATCACGAATGACACAAGAAGCGAAACAAGCGTAAAGAAATAAGATTATAATTAATTATTAATAAAAAAATTATGCTGAAAGAGTCGCGTCAAAAATAACGCTGCAGTGCGGGTGAAAAAAAAAACAAAAAAACAAACAAGAAAAACCCTTCAATTTTTGTTTCGAAAAACGTCGGCACATTTGAAGCCTTTGATCGGCTAATAAAATATAATAAACATATTTTTTCTTAATTAATTAAGCTTTGACCGAGCACATGCATCGACTGCGTCTATATAAAAAAAAAGTAAGCGGATGAACGGGCTGGTGTAATTGGCCATAATTACGGAAAACTACGAGGCTACATAGTCGCGTAACCCGATCACCTAGCTGTGTTTGGAGGTTTGTGTTTGTCCCTTGTCCCCCTGGTTCCCCTTCTGCGGGGATTATTTTCGTCCTTGCTGTCCAGCTCGCTCCCACCGTCTGCATTAATTGAACTACGCAGTCACGGGTCGATTTAGTTATTTGTTTTATTATGCATCTATAGCTTCTTCTTTTTTCCTTTTTTGTAAGCACGATTTTAGATTACTATCAAAGTTCCTGTGACCTACACTCATGGTTCAACGAGGCTCCCAGTCGTCGCAGGCATGAGAGAGTTTCAGTAGATCCTTCCAATACCTCCGATAATAACGATTACCCCATAAAAATACGACGCATTAGCAAAAGGCATCAACAGAGTATCGGGTATCGTTATCTATACGTCACGGGAACGATCTACTAAAACTCGGGCGTTCGAACGCGCGGGGGTCATGGTGTTCGAACTCCGCACGTGCGACACCCAGCGCGAGAAGCGGACGACGCTCTTTCTGATTGGAGGGAGATGGTGCGTTAGCATGGAGGTATAGGAAGCTTGTGGAGGTGACACGGCTCTGTAGAAAGAGGGACACGCCCCCAACGATGACCGAAACCAAGAGACGCTATTGGACGAAAAGGAGAGCCGACTTGGCGCCAACCTTCTTTTCGTCCAATAGCTTCTCTTGGTTCTGCTGTTCGCTGGGGCCGTGTCCCTGTCCATAGCATCACGTCGCCTCCAGGAGCCTAGCTCCATGGCGTGTAGGGACAAAGGCAGCTAGCCTTCGCCCCTCCCCACTAATCCCTCCAATCAGAGCTCGGCACTCGGACATCACCTGCACGCTCTCCCATCTCCTCCTCTCCATCGGTTTCTATCTGCCCAAAGCACCACAGTTCGTGTGAAAACGGAAGTTTGGTTCCTGTAATGCCTGTACGTGCCGCTGGGGGTACAACCCAAAACATTGACCGCGCGCGGAATTTCCTCGGCTTTGCCGCTTTTCCGCACAGCAGCAAAGCGTGCGGCAAAGCAACGACGAGGCCGCCAGGTCCAATCCCGAGCCTGTTAGAAACCACGTGTTACTCTGCTCCGATGTGCGCATCAGTGCGGTGATATGCGTGCATCTGTCTTTAGGTGCGTCGAGCAGTATACATAGGGTTGTTTATTCAGTGAAATCAGAACAAACAAAAAAAAAAGGAGAGGGGAATTTGTGACAGTCTTCTTTTGGCCCTGGAGCCAAAATAATAACCATGGCGGCAACTAAAAAAAGAAAAAGGCGAAATATGTTATTTAGTTTGATAGTTAACTAAAAAAAAAACCTTACTCCGCTTCTTTTTATTTTTCATTCTCGGGGTATTTTGGATTTGGAGAATTCACCCTCAACATCAATACAGTCTAACCGCGCAATGAAAGTTTTACTAAAAAGTTAATAGTGGCCACAACGGGACGACAAATGTCCCCCTTGTATGTACCGCTTCCTTAAAAAGAAGGATGCTGAACCGAAATCTAGACTCCCATACAGGCGGCAAAAGCGTGCAACGGGATGCTACAAACACCAAAACATCACTCATACAGCGATATCTCAAACAAATGACCGTATTAAAATAAAAAAAAGGAGGCGCATTTGACAGATATGTTTACGTCTTGTTTTTCCGAGAAGGAGAGGAACGGCCTCGCGTCTTCTCCGCCTCGCCGCCTTGGGGGGCGAAGCGAAGAGGAGGAAACGAGATATCTTGACGTCACCCACCTCGCGGCCTCGTTCAATCTCGACCTCTTTTTCCAAAACTACGGCCGTCTATTCGAGATATCACCTTACGAGTAGTGTTGTAGGGATTGTAACGTCCCGCCTACAGCTCATGCATTGTTTTTTAATTTAAATTTTGGTTTACCATCTTTTTAAAGGGCCCCTGAAAGAAAAAAAAGACGTGTTTTTTTAAACAGAATGATTGAGACACGCGTGTCAGAAAATTAATTTTACCCGAAAAAAAAAAATTTCTACAGCAATATTGACGGCGCGAGATCTATTTTAAATTCTGAGCGCATAGTCCATGACGTCACGGAATGCTCATTCATTCTTTCCCCCGTCAACAAGGTGGTCATTCGCTCTCTCCACCTCAACGTGATGGCCACGCCGATCCACCTCTCCTCCACGCGCCCCAAATGCCGAGAGAGAAAACAAGTGGAAAGGCGGTGACTTACCAACTAAATAGCGTCTCGCGCCGTCAATATTGTTCTAACTTACTTTTTTTTCGAGTAAAAAAAAAAAACTTTTTTTTTTGACATGCGCGTTTTTAATTAAACTGCTAAAAAGAACATTTTTTCTTCTTTTTTAGAGCTTTTTAAAACCGAAATTAGCCGAGCTAAGAGATGCGTTATCGCAGCCGCGGTTTCGCTCGCGGAGCCTGCGGTGGGATCGAAATCGCTGGCGCTCCCTGCGGACCTAACTGGGGATATAGGGAGTGTTAGGAAACCGCTTATGCACATCCGATACGGTTACGATGGGCCCTTCGGTACGGACTGCGCATGTGCGAGTCCTCTGCAGTAGCACATACTCGCTTCGAACCGGAGGCCCCATCGTATCGTATCGGACGGGGAAAACGGTTCCCTACAACACCCTATTAGGGACTGTAAGTCCCTAATAGGGAGTTTTCCCTGTTAGGGATATAATAAGAGAAACCTCCCTATTCTAGTACACGCCCGGAACTCGTGCCGCCACTTCGAAGCATAGATTGAGCACACGCCCGGTGGGCCCGCTCTCCGCAACGTACGATCTACTAAAACTCACTAGGGAGTTTTCGTAGATCGCATTCGCCGTCCCGCAACCCGCTACGATACCTGGCACTCTACAGTCAAGGCTACCGGCGCGCAGGCGCAGCAGCAACTTCTTCGTTGCGGAGGGCTTAGCGGAGAGCGAAACGCGGTCTACGAAAACTCCCTACAAACAGGCACTTTTAGCAAGCCGTTACCGTGTTCCGCGTACCGCGCTACCGGAGCCTTCGAAGCATGCTTTTAAGCGCGCGCCCCGGGGTCACGGTACGCGGACCACTCTAACGGTTTGGTAAAGGTCCCCAAATATGCCACGCTGCCAAAAAAACTTTTGTTTTTGTTTTAACGAAAACTCACTTTGTGTGCGTGAAACATCGTCTGCACGGGTAGAAACTGAGGGAGAGGAGGAGGCTCAAGCTCGTCCCTGTCGATCTCACCTTGTAAGAAAAGCACACACAGACAAGAAAACACGCAAGCACGAAGAACGCCGCATGTGCCCAATGGCCGCCACAGGATGAAAAGCCACGAAGTTTGGGAACGTCTGGAGTGCTTCAGAAAACCCGATGCCGCGGCGCAGCTGGCGTAATTCGCTCTCAGAGCACCGTCCGAAAGTCTTCTTTCCGCCGAACAAGATGAGGAAGAGAACGGTAGCATATATACCGAACCACAATAAACTTCAAACACTGCGCAAAAAAACAAACAAAACAAAAAACACCTTCCGAGATCATATTTAACGAGATCAGGCGGCATGCAATTTGCGAGAGCATACATCGATTACAGACTCGACGACCTACATCTCCATTATGCAAATTAGGCTTCGGGGAAGCGATCAATTCAAATCGATGCATGGTCACCGCTCGGAATAGCATATAGTAGTATGATTCCACGAGAGATCGAGCCAGCAGGTCCACTCAACATTTTTATTTTTTCTGCTTTTTTATATGTGATGTGCACACAAATGAATCGCACGAAACGGAACTTTTCGTCTCGAAACCGCGTTTTCACTAAGAGAAAAAAAAAATGTTTTCAGATTGGGCGACGGCTTCGCTCCCACCGCGGACTGCATTAGGTGCCAACTTTGCGGTCCTGTGGAAGGCACGCAAAGAGTGGTACGCCAAAAATGTTTCCTCTTTCATGTAACACACCAAAGTTTAAGTCAACTGTATGCAAAGATTGTGTGCTTTATGAATGAAAAAAATATATAAAAAATTCCTAACTTTCGACCAGGTGCAACAAACACACTAACTTTCAGGCCTTCTACCTCAATCTGTATGGCATTAACGAGTTTGAAAGCTACATATAATATAGGCCAGGGCATCTAAATTATTCGTTTAAAATATGAGCTTCCGATAAAAATATAAACATAACAAAAAATATATTTTGAAAAAACACATTTTCAGAAAAATACCCATTTTGAAAAAAACAAAATAATAAAAAAAGCCCGATCTTGATTTCATTAAAACTCTGGGGTACAGCTCTCCTTAGGACCAGGCAAAAAGAAAGTGCAAAAACATGTTGCATCATTTGCTCGGTACAAAAATTGTAACCGGTCAAAGTGGCGGTTGCAAAGCGTCTTGACTCCGGCGTTTTTCGTTTCTCCCCGCTGCTAAATTTTTTTTTCTAGAAAATTGCAACTTTCTTTTTTTCTTTTTGTCTTAAATAAGAAAATTTATGTGTTGTAGCTTGCTGTCAGAGATATCTTTCCAGATTTTCTTTTGCTTGCGGCTGTCTACGCGCACTCATGAAACGTTACGCTCATGCGTGCAAAGTTCTGGTGGAGAACCAGCATATCACACTTCCGTGTTCGCATCAGTTTTGTAGCTGCCCGGAGCACTTGTGAAGAACATACAAACACGAACCGATGATCTCTGTTTCGGCGCGCGCCGTAAGCGAGATACGAGCTCCTACTCGGTGAACCACTGCAGTGTGTGTTTGGAAAAAGGAACGACAAAGGAAAATTCCTTTGTCGTTCCAAAAACTGATGCCATCACCTTACCTGCCGACTGAATGGTCTTTGCCTTCTTCGAAGCCGATTCACCTAACCCAATGCATTGTTTCGATTTACTTTTTTTTTTTGGGGGCGTGTAATGGTGGATTCAGTTCTCGTCCATAGTTACAAATCGTCACTTGAAATCCATTGGATTTGCCCGAAACACTTGCAAACTGTCGGCTCACGTTTGGGCTCGAAGGCGTTTTTGCTCCAGATGGAGCAGGTGCGGCACCCATTTTCTAGAAAGTTTCTTTAATCCCAAATCATTGTGTAAAATAGGAACAACTCGTTCAAAAGAGATTCCCACTGCTTTCTCAATTTCAAGCACTTTTATGAGGCGGTCTTCCAAAACCAAGTGACGTATTTTATCCCCAATTTCCACTGTGGTAGCTGTTTCTGGGCGTCCCGAACGTGGTTCCCCACTTGTGTCCCTAGGACCACACTTGAATTCGGAAACTCCAAAACTCCCGGTGGAAACCGAAGGTGATGATTCCCTAACAACAGCATTCAACATGGATTTGATATCGGTCGCAGTTTTTTCCTCCAAATAAAAATATTTGATGACCGCTCGTATTTCGTGTTATCCATCATTGAAAATGTTCATGGTTGCTCGACTATACTCTGTTTCGAACTTAGTGTGCAAAGCTGTCAAAGCTATTGGCTAGAATACTAGAATGCCAGACTTTTCGAGATATCAATCTGACATTTGTGGTCATTTCATACGAAAGAGTTGTCACCACGATGACATAAAAATATTTCGGAACAAAAAGCCCCCTAGCGGCGATTCCGGAAACATTTCAATCTAACCTTCGCACTCCACATAAAAGAATGGGAAAAACCTTTCTTTCTTCTTTTTGTTTTCTTGATGTGATGAGGAGTTTAGTGTGCTTAGATTTGAGTGTTTGCATCGGCTCGACCGGGGCCGGTAAATTATGAATGTTTTGGGGGTTTTAATTTTTTTTTTCTTTCCCGATTTCGGGGTTTTTTTCTTTTCGGGGTTTATTATTTTTTTCCTCGCAGATACGCTTTATTATTTATTTATTTTTTTGTGTAAATTGGTTAAATTCTAACCTAATTCACTAAAAAAAAACACTGACTCAAGAAATAAACATTAAAAAAAAAGAAAACTAATGCGAAAAAAAAAAAACACCGAAAACACGAAATTTTATTTATGGGTAGGGCTCCACGTGTTTTCGGTTTTAATTTTTCTTCAAATTAAAGAGTGTTTTTTTCTTTTTTGAGGGGGGGGCGGATTTAATTTCTTCCCACGGATTCGTTTTTGCTGTTTTTCGGTGCCACTTTATGGGTGTCGGGGACAAAAAACTCGGTGTTTATCGGGGCATACATGTTGGAGAAAACGAGACGCACATACTCCCCCAACCTAGAGGAAACGTGCTCGTGACTCGGATACTCGCGCGAACACGTTCCGGTACACCGCTAAGACAAGGAACCGAGATAGTAATTGCCACGTGGCAGACAAGCACGCTACTGATTACTAGTCATCCGATTCCTCGTAATCGATTATTTTGTGGAGTAATTTTGTAATAAATTGATTACATTTATTAAGGAAGAAATCGCAGGAGTAATCTGATTACCTTTGGAAAAACTTAAATTATTGTAACCGTCACTATTTTCCCTCTCCCCTTCCTAATGGCGTCCTTCACTTCTACAAGTTGCCCATACCTAGAAAACTTCGAAGCAAGACTCTGAGGGCAAGATGGTTCATCAACATTTGTGGATTAAGAAGATAAGCGGCTAATCACTTGGTGATTCTAATCCAACTACAAACTACAAAACAAATAAAAACATTTTTTGAACCCAACAGAAAATTGTGTCGTTTTGAAAACCTGAAATAATAAAAAAGTAACGTTTTTTTCTCTGATAACGGTTAATCACTTTTTTTGGTCAAGTAATGAGGTAATCTAACTGAAAACATTTTAAAGGCCGACGGCCAGACACGAGAATCTGCAAGGCAGAACATCCTCCTCACCTTGGGAGAGGAGGAAACAGGCAACGGTGGACAGGGTAGAAGGGGGAGAGGAGGAAGCGGGGGAAAAGTGGAAAGCGCGAACTCTTCGGTTTTTAACAAAGTGTAATTGTAGTTGTAACCGACTGCTTTACTTCGAGTACCGTCTACAAATCAAAAATAATAATAATAATAAAAAAATTGCGCGGGCAGTTTTGTGCAGGTTGTTCCGGATTAACACGAAATAAATCTGCATGTGAAATTTTCTTCCATGTGGACGCTTTTTAGGGTCGCGCTCGAAACATCTCCCCTCCCAAGTGGTATAAAATGAATCACCAGTCGTCCGCGCTCAGACAGCCTTCGTAAAGTTGCAGCGAGTAAACCACCCAACAATGTATTCATTTTTACCCGAAAATTAAGTCTGCGACGGGACAGTAAGCAAGTCGCTTCGCATATTCGCGTCATTTTCGGTGCATCCTTCGCTACTACACTTCGCGTCCAAGTCGAAGCGCTTTTTTTTATTCTTTTGTTCATAAATTCGATTCTTTAAAATAAAAAAATATAATAAAAACACTTCAAATGCTTCTAAGTTGTTTCTTTTTATGTTGTTGCTATATATGCGTACAGCCGACAGAGAATCATCCCGAAGCCAACCCAATCTAGGAAATGTAGAAGTCTTCAAAAACTCGCCCAAGAGAAAGCAATAAAAAAAAACAAATAAAGTACTTCTCGCGCATTGCCGTTTTCATGGCAACTAGCGAGAACAGTAACGCACTTCCTGGAACCTGGATTTCCCCCCCCCTTTTTTCTCTTCCAGTCTGCCCTTTTATCCAGAGCCTTCGTCCGTGCGGCCGCATCCACGCACCTTTTTTTTTTTCTATAGTACATACTACCATTTTATCTTACTGGTATTTTTCTTTTCCTTTCCTACTCTATGTATGTTTATTATTTTATTTTTCCTATTTGTATCGGTAATCCTTTGTGCGGCGTCGGAGGCGGCGGCGCGAAAGGGAAGCCGCGTCTCCAGGGGCGCCACGCACCTTTACAGGATTGAATTTGCGAGCCCGTCGAATTGGACTACTTTAACAACCTCCAAGAAAGAGGTGAAATCTTTCTTTTTCATGCGAGTTATTTTAAACGTGGATCTCGGATGTCAGAGCTTGCCACGGATGTCGCGCTTTCGAGAAATAAAATAATAATAATAAAAAAAAAGAGCGGGGAAAGGACTGAAAAGCATCTTACGTGCGCCAACCTAACGTCAGCGAGCGTCCAAGCGCTCTTTTTTTATATATACCTTGCTACTTCGATATATTCGGGCGCGACACGATCGGTTTTGATGCTCGACGGGACTGTCATGAATATGTTACTAATCCTTAACCATTCCACAAAAATAAAGCGAAAAAAAAATGGCTGTCTTTTTGCCACTTTCAGAAGGCGTTCTGAGTGCGCAGCACTTATAGGGCCTCTTTGGCAATCCTCTTTTCGCGGGGCGCGGCAGAGGGACTCCTGAAGGGCACGCTTCGAGCAGTTCTGTGAGGATGCGAATAAAACCGTCGAGGCGGCTCGTGACGCTATGGTTGTCACGTGACGGTGATGCCACATCGTCACGGTACGTAACAGCGTCACGTTGCGTCGCGCTTTCACGGGCGTCACATTCACAGGCTAAAGTGCCACGCATTTAGAGCGCGCCTCGAAGAGGACGCTACAGTTTCGCGTGACACTGCCACACTGCGACGCCATCGAGGCGACATCTCAGACTCGGACAAGAAACCGTCAAGACTGATGCTCTAATACCCAATTCACACGGCAGCGTAAAGGTGCCTTTAGCTTAGGTCCCTTAGCTGAAGGTACCTGTAGTGAACGGCGTTCTTGATCACACGATAAATAAGCGGAGCACTTTAAGTTGATGTCGATTGCATTCCTGCTAAACCACGAGAGGAGCACGTGATAAACAATTATTCCACAAAATCGGTTTCACGCGCAGTTTTTGATTATTGTCTGTAAAATATCTCATTTGAAACCTAAATATTATTTGCGTTTGCTTTTACGGCACTTTATTGTTTTTTTTTCTCGAAGTCTAAGAGAGCACCTAAATGAGCCTTGCTTTAAAACGTCCGACCCATCTGGTTACATTGGCCCTAAATCATCTGTGTTTACGAGTTTCCATCGCGAGGTGGGCTACTTTTTTTCTGTTTAGCAGCTCCATTTTTGCGCAAAGTTCTCACTGAAGTAGCTAAACAGTGCCCGGCAGAAACAAACCACGTCAGTTTCACGGTTACGCCAGTCACGCCATCGAAAGGGATGGACGACGACGAGGATAAAAGGTCCTGGTCGGGAGAGTCGGACGACTCGTCTATACAACCTCGAAAAAGAGCTCGCAGTGGTCCATCGCATTCCGGTTCGTAGCAGACATTGTTTTCCACGTGCCGCCGCTGCTACCTCGAGTATACGTTCCTCGTTAATGTATTATTCCATCACATTTGTGTTCACAATCATTTCATAATTTGATACTTATATATATTCAATTTGTTATAATGCATTACACAAGATATATTTATATATCTGTGTTATTATCTTGAGTTCGTAATACCCCATTCACACGGTCAACATGAAGGTACCTTTAACATAGGTCTCTTTGCTATCGGCAAATCAGCCCGTGCTCTTTTGTCGCGGGCACGCGCCACGCGCGGAAGATCGTTAATTGATTGGCCGCAGAGAATAAAGGTCCCTTAGCTAAAGGTACCTTTACGGTCGTGTGAATGGGGTATAAGTTTGAGGCTACTCCCTGTACCTGTAAAGGGAGCTTGACGAGCTCCGTTTAACACAGGACCTCCCTTAGCGAAAGGGACCTTTATGCGCCGTGTGATCATGCACGATCTCCAGATCCCTTTACTCCAGGTACCTGTGCTAAAGGTACCTTTACGCTGCCGTGTGAATTGGGTATAAGCGTCACGCATTTAAAGGGGTCATGAAACGATACCGGGTTGGAATGATCGTGACTTTGCAGAGGCGTACTGGTCCAAGTCTGGTACAAGTATACTCGCAAATTGACCGCCACTAAGAAGCTTCTTTGTCGCGGTGAAGAACCTCATGCGGCAGGGGGAAGGGGAAGTGGGAGAGGGTAGTGATGATGATGATGGATTAGACGTACCGTCCGATCCCGGAGGACCGGAGGTGGGAGATGATTGATGTGAAGATGAGATCTCGTTCTGCGGATGCTGAGGTTCTCGGATGTGTCCATTCCCGAAGGGTCATTGGTCTAAGGCGCGGTGGTAAGGTGTTAATTGCCGCTATCCGTTCCAGTGACGCCCCTGCACAGGACCATACAAGATGGTAGCAAGTCGCAGGGACGCCGCAGTGTGGACATCCCGGGTCAGGACCTGTGCCATTCTCATCTGCTGGCTTGTAGAACTTGGCGCGCCAAAAGGGAGTCGCCATAGACCGAGTCTGGAGCCTGTGTAGTGCCACTTGCTCCAATCGTGGAAGCCCGCGAGGGATCGGGTGGGGGTTAGAAGGTAGGAGCGCTGCAAGGCGCGCTTTTCTAAGGCGCGCCCTATACGCTTTTCGTGCTCTTTGTTCTTCTTTTGGGTTAGATCAAAGCCCTCGTCAGGTGGAACATCCCGTTGAACGGGCGAGAGGACCGGGCCTTGTGAGGGCTGAATATTTGCCTGTAGCAGTGCCCTCGCGGCCCCGTCCGCCCGCTCGTTCCCTGGAACGCCTGAGTGGCCCGGAATCCACGCGATGGTGATTGTTTGTCGAGCCCCGGCTTGGCGAACCAGTTCGCGGATGCGCGCAACTGTACAGGTTGCATGTGCTTGACTGCTGTAGTGCACGCACCGCCTCTTGGAGTCGGTATATATTCGAGTTTCTGTAGTTTCTGCTCGTGGCATGTTCGTGGCCGTTTCAACGACGAACAAAACTGCCAGAACTTCCGCCATGCGCAACTGCTCCGTGTACATGCGGTAAGCTTGTGGTTCGTCTCTTTGCGTGTAGGGGAATGCCAGGCGATCGCAGAGCGCCCCTTGTTGTCACTCGCCGCGTCCGTGTAGAAGACATCCACGTGCGCGGCAAGCTTGCCGATTTCAGCGCGGTGAATGGCTACTTGTGTAGCACGTCGTCCAGGGTAGTCAGGTCCTTGATGACTGGGGAGGGGCTTGATGGGAGTGACTGCCTCTGCATCCCAAGGTGGCGTCGGTGTAGGCATGAGTGGGCCATCAATGAGGTCGGAACGGCCAATGGATGCAAGAATAATTCGTCCGTGAAGAGTGCGAGATAGCCGCTGAGCCCCAGGCCTTGCTCGAGATAGCCTTGAGCAAGTCTAGGCCCTCCTTCCACTGCGATTTTACTTTCCGAAGCCAGGTGACTGCACCGCCTTTGTGGTCAAATGGGACCCCGAGGACTTTGAGGGAGTTGTTCTGGGCGATGGGGATTCCATCCACCCTCAGTTGGATGTCGGTACGGGCGCTCCTGCGTCGGCGGGGTATAACCATGTACGTGGTCTTCTCCTTAGAAAACGCCAACCCTTTATAAACGGATGCTGAACAGAAATTAGAATTTCGCAAAATAATGCCGCAGAAGCGTTGAACGGAACGCTACGAACTCCAAAACGTCACTTCTCCTACGATATCTCGAACGGATGGCTGTATTTCCCTAAAAGAATGGCGTGATGAAGCGAGGAATGTTACGTCACGATTCTCTTCGAACAGTTGAGAAGGAGGGGAAGCGGCCTGAGGGGAATGAGAATCATGACGTCACATGTCTCGTCGGCCGTGTTCAACCGCGCACTTCTTTTCCAAAAATACGGCCAACCAATAGAGATATCGCTGTATGAGCGTTGATTTCGGTTTTTGCTGCGCCCCGCCTATCGCTCGATCCAGCCTTGTTTTGTGAGCTCCAAATTTCGGTTCAGCGTCCTTTTAAGTGAAGGTAGCATCTAAAGAAAAGAGATTATCAAGATATGTTTTGCCTAATAAAAACATTTCAGCCCTTTTATTTTTGTTGTTTTTCTTCTAGCTTCAAACGCCTGTTAAACACAGTGCTGGGGAAATGACTGTTCGGCTTTCTTGTAAGCGCAAGGGGCTAGCACCTTTCAGCAAAGGCAGGCGCAACCCAGTAAATACTGCAATAAAAAACGAAAAGCATCAGAAAAAGTTACAAGAGACCGGTTCGCATGAAGACCATTAGTTAAAATAAATTGCTACGCTGCTTATGGAAGTGATCGTTTAAACGTCACCATGGCTTGAGTCCAATGCGAAAGTTCTAACGAAACCATGCTGCGCCGACAGTGGAGCCTAAGGAAATCCGTGTGGCCGGATTCGTTTAAAGGGATGCTGAACCGAAATCTGGATTCCACAAAACACGCGGCAAAAGCGTGCAACGGGATGCTACAAACACCAAAACATCACTCATACAGCGATATCTCAAACGGATGACCGTATTTTAAAAAAAAAAAAAAAGAAAGGAGGCGCATTTGACAGATATGTTTACGTCTTGTTTCTAAGAGAAGGAAAGGGAACGGCCTCACGTCTTCTCCGCGTCGCTGCCTTGAGGGAGCGAAGCGAAGAGAGGAGGAAACGAGATATGTTGACGTCACGCGCCTCGTCGGCCTTGTTCAATCTCGACCTCTTTTTCTCAAAATACGGCCGTCCATTCGAGATATCGCCTTACGAGTCGTGTTGTAGGGATTGTAGCGTCCCGTTTGCATCTCATGCATTGTTTTTCTGAAATCAAAATTTCGGTTCACCATCCCTTTAAGCCCTTTAAAAAAAAACGAAAAAAAAAAACAGTCCGCTATATTGAGTGCATTAAATATTACAAAAACCACGGATAAATTTCGAAACGTAGCTAATCATATTACCAGCTTTATTAATATTGACGATTTTGGTGATGTATCGAATTATCGGCGATGCAGTATCGAGTATCTGTGTCTGAAATCAGTTTCGGGTCGGTATCCAAAATACAATTTTTGACATTATATCGGCATCGAAGAAACTTTCTTGAAGTATCGTGCCCAGCCCTACCACGACCATCCAGACGAAAGGCGGCAGCATGGACCGGGGCAATAAATGCAAACGCATTTAAAACACACATCAGTTCCGATTTCGACAAAACTCGCTCGCTCTCGCTCGCGGATTTTTTTTTTTTATCATTATCGAACGGGGAAAAAATTAATATCGAAATCAGCCTACACGGGCTGTCTATAGAATTTCGCCAATAACATCTCCGTTTCGTCATCCTATAGTGGAGTGTGCCTTGACTCTGCACCCGCGGCCTTAGCTCCCAGCCTGAATGGATCGATCGATGCGCACTTGATTGTCGAGGGCTTCACCCTGCTGCAGTCGCCGGGGACGGATTTAGCGCAGGCGATGCGAGGGAACGCGCGACACGGGGTGACGCCACGTAACTCTGACCCCACTCTGTCGCGTGACGTCAGGGTGGCACGTGACATCACGGTGTGACATCACCACGTCGTCACGTCACAGTCCTTCGCGACGGTTCTTCCCGACTGTTTTCTCGTAGAATTCGGCTAATAAAACAAAATCTGTGTTAAAAAAAGAAAAATGTTTTGTGAAGGTGCAGCTCTGTGGCCGCCGCCATTTTGCGACTCAAGCGACCCCTACCAGCCAGAAATTTCGGCCACCTGCCTGAGCTGTGGAAACCCGGTCATCTTGACTGCCCACCTGCGTTGTGCATTCGGAGTTCGCCGATTTTTGTTGAAAGATTTTACTTCATTTGCCTGTTCAGGATGCTTACCCTTTTTGTGTTCTCTTCCACTGAGAGAATCAGGGAATAACCAGGGCTCGTAGCCTGCTCGGCCTTCGTGGGAAAGGACCGAAAAGAGCGAACGTCAAGCAGTCCGCGACGCGGGCCGTTCGACGTTCTTCGAGGATTATTTCCGTCGAGCTAATCGCCGAAAAGCCTTCCCGGCTATGTTCCGGGTCCGCGAAAGGTGGCTGGTAGGGTCCGGGATATGGGGACTGAATAGACACGTTCGTTCATTTGCTTTGGTGCTGTGCAAAAAAGCGGCTCTCTTCAAAACGTGCCCCAAAACAAGCCTGATCCCGTCCGATCGTTGTGAAGTGGCTATCGTCGACACTGTATATACGATAGGCTGCGTTATTTGAGACCTTTCTCAAATCCTGTTCGGGCACCTTAGGGTATACGTACAATACATACTGTTCGACTGATGAGACTCGCTGAATTTCATGTTGTTAGCGGGGAGTACCCACGCAGTCCGTCTATCCTGTCTGGTCAAATATTTTTGTCAATTAAGACATTTGTAGATTGACACGGCTGTGTATACAGTGCCGTAAAAAGATCAACATAAAATGAAAAAAAAAAAAACATTCTAGTTGCATTTGTTTTGTCGCGCGCGCACGGACTCGCCAAAAATAGCTTTCATTTGTTCGTTTTTGTTTCAAAAAACTAGTACAATGCTTTCATAAAAACCTCGAAAGAAACTATTCCCCATAGAACACGACACGAACACACACACACACACACACACACAGCACACACACACACACACACACACACACACACACACACACACACACACACACACACACACACACACACACACACACACACACACACACACACACACACACACAAAAAAGCGGTAGTTTAGACGTTACCAGCGTCCGGAGTGGCGCCTATAGGCAGACCGCCACAGCCCACTGACGAGAAAAACTACGCGCGCTGGAAATCGCGTCGTTCGAGACTGCCGCTGGAAAGGTCTATAGTTGGTGCCATAACCCGAGCGAAGGAGGGTAAATACTGTCCTATTGTTTTCCTGTCGAACCTTTGAAGCCGCGCTCACGCTAGTATGTAATACATTATGCAAAAGACAGTATGCGCTCACACTGTCTGAGAGGCGCCTATTTCTTCTTCCTCGTACCAACTGTCCCATTGGTCGTGCCAAAACAGTCGGCACGCGTGTTGGAAGCACACACGCATGCGTGAAGCAGACACGCCTGGAGCATTCGTGAGGCGTGTCCCCGCAGGTAATTCGTTCATTCGTCGCTCCCGTGCACGGAGAGCCGTATGTACTTACGGCGCGCGCTTCGTATTCCCCACAGCTTTCGCCGTCGGCGCCGGCACATCTATGCGGAAAGCGAGAGTGCAGCGCTGCGTGCGAAAATCCTCCGCGGTCGACTTCCAACTTTACGGAAACTTGGTGGACGCGAAATGTTTATTTCGTTGCGGGATCGATTGATATACACTGGACGCCGTCTGCATATATGTATACGCGGGATGTTCCTAAAAACTATTCGGGCGTGAAAAAAAAATCGTATAAATAATGCAACTTTTTACAAAGGTGCATAGAAAAGATGCATTCATCATACTCAACTCTTATAAATGTACGTTTTAAAAGAAAAACAAAAAAAAAGTGAAAGCCGTTTACAACTTTGTGTGACGCCGAATTAGAGCGCAGCTCTTGAGGAGGAGGGGAAGGTACGGAGAGGAGGGTATGCCCCCCCCCTGCTCTTCCGCATTCCCTCCTCCGTTTGTCCTCCTCTTCCCTCCTCCTCCTCTCCTCCTCCTGCTGAATTTGTTCATGGGTGATGTGACACGAAGTCATGTGACGTCATTTCCCCGCTAAATTTAGCGGAGAAACTCAATTGGTGTTCAGGTCACGTGACGTCAATTTTCCCGCTAAATCTAGCGGGAAACTGACGACACGTGACCTCAACACCAGCTCAGTTTCCCAGCTAAATTTGGCGGGGAAAACTGGAATTGGTGTTGAGGTGCCGCTAAATTTAGCGGGGAAACTGAATTGGTGTTGAGGTGCCGCTAAATTTAGCGGCGAAACTGAATTGGTGTTGAGGTGCCGCTAAATTTAGCGGGGAAACTGAATTGGTGTTGAGGTGCCGCTAAATTTAGCGGGGAAACTGAATTGGTGTTGAGGTAGCCGCTAGCTAAATTTAGCGGGGAAACTGAATTGGTGTTGAGGTGCCGCTAAATTTAGCGGCGAAACTGAATTGAGTGTTGAGGTGCCGCTAAATTTAGCGAGGAAACTGAATTGGTGTTGAGGTGCCGCTAAATTTAGCGGGGAAACTGAATGGTGTTGAGGTGCCGCTAAATTTAGCGGGGAAACTGAATTGGTGTTGAGGTGCCGCTAAATTTAGCGGGGAAACTGAATTGGTAGTTGAGGTGCCGCTAAATTTAGCGTGGGAAACTGAATTGCGGTGTTGGAGGTGCCGCTAAATTTAGCGGGAAAACTGAATTGGTGTTGAGGTGCCGCTAAATTTAGCGGGGAAACTGAATTGAGTGTTGAGGTGCCGCTAAATTTAGCGGAGAAACTGAATTGGTGTTGAGCGGTGCCGCTAAATTTAGCGGGGAAACTGAATTGGTGTTGAGGTGCCGCTAAATTTGGCGGACCGGTGGCGCGAGGTGCCGCCAATCCAGCGAAACTGAATTGAGTGTTGAGGTGAGCGCTAAATTTCAGCGGGGAACCTGAATTGCGTGTTGAGGTGCCGCTAAATTTAGCGGGGAAACTGAATTGAGGTGTTGAGGTCACGGTGTCGTCAGTTTCTCCGCTAGATTTAGCGGAAAAATTGACGTCACGTGACCTCAACACCAATTTAGTTTCCCCGCTAAATTTAGCGGGGCGGTTCCGCCGATGGCGACCCGGCGAAACTCGGTAAAAGACGCCTAAAAACTGCGCTTAAAAAATAAAAATAAAACACTTGGGGATTTTTTTTTTTTTTTTTTTTTTGCACAGGGAGGAAATTGATGTAACCTGTCTGCAGGTTGACGCGCGCCACGGCTATCCAAGCCAATCCAATGGCCTCTGATCCAGGACATTTTTTTCGGGGGTTGGGGGGGGGGGGGTTGGAGCCCCATGAGCTTCCACCCTGGTTACGCCACTGCCTCTGAGTATCACGTGAACTTCCGGGAAAACAGCGACTCGAGTCGTGGCGAGCGCAAAGTCACGTGCTAATTTCCCAGCTCGCTGTATTCATCGCGTCTGCCGCGAACACCGTGTTATTTGTATGATGTATGAACAGACTCGCCGTTTAAGGGAAGCAATATCTACGTATTGACGGTTGAAGGTATTTTTAATATTATTAATAATATTAATTAAACAAGAAACGTACAACTGCATACAGTGTCATACGACGTACAGAGCGCGGCACAGTTATAAGCACGAACGAGCGATCGCTATTGGGCAGGAGATCGAACTATAGGGGGCGCTTTATCGAGCTTGTTGTCCCCACAGCCCGGTGTTTACCAACACAGCATAACAAAGAAATTGAACCTGGCCGAGCACGGTCTGGGCACGAGCGCATCGCTCTGACCAGTGCTTTGGTCGCACGAGGAGCGGACTTCGAATCGTCATCTTCGATTACTCGGATCAAAAACAAACAAGAAAATACGGTTTGTTGTCCCCAGGGGGATCGGTGGCCGAGTGCAGCTAGCGCACACCAGCTCCGGAGCACGTAGAGCGAAAGCTCGCACTGCAGAACCCAGGGATCCTGGGTTCCAGCCCCCCCCTGCCCGTTTCGATCTGGATGAGCATCGTACCGGCGTGCGGTCGTGTATCACTACTGCGTGATGCACGTTAAAGACCCCAGTCTAGCGGTTGTACTGCACTGGCTTAATTGCTTATCTACAGTGGGTAACAATGTCGCCATGTTGTGGTAGACTAAACTCCTGCTGTATAAACAACTAACGACTAATTTGTTTTTTGTTTTTTGTTGTCCCCATAGCTGAAGCGTACCGCTAGAGCGTGACTGTTCGATCTCGTTCCCAATAGTCTTTCCCGTAAAATTTCTTCGGCCCTATTTTTATATTTTATGTCTGTACTATATTTTATATTTACGACGGACCGCATAGAGCGCTACGAGCCATCCCAGCCAATCAGACGCCGAGTATGTGTCACGTGACCTTCCCGCGGACAGCGCAGTGGCCCGCGATCACGTGATATGCTTACGGTGTTGGGTTGCCTGAAATAGCTCTTTATTGTCCGCTGCAGCTCTTCGCAAGTTGAAACCCCAATGCCAAAGCTTTTTGATAAGTGTAAAAAAAAATTATTGAAAGCGCGGTTGGGATGGATTGGATGGACGCGAGCGACAACCTTGGCTTTTATTTTAGGGAACCATCGCGAATGCACGCAGCACGATGAAAGGGGGTGGATATATGACCCCATATATGATCGGGCTCCGAAGTTGGACTAACCTCGAGTGAAAAAAAAAAAACACGCGGAGGAGGTTTCGTCAGGGTCGCGAAGGCTTCGGGAAATTTGAGTAAAGTCGGATGTGGCGACAGGAGCCTTGCTTTTAAGGTCGTCCGTGGTATCGAATGCACGTCATTGAAAATGGGAATCCGTCCACGAAATGATTTTCGTTTCGCTGGTATATATAGCTCTCAGAATAGATTTCTTCGTGTCGTTAACATGGAGCATCTATCAGAAATCAGTCTTTCTTTTCTTACGGGTGAACGTATTAATGTGCATTCATCGTGTTCATATCTTCTTCGTAACGCCCCGTTTTTTTTTTTTTTTGTTGCTTCACTTGGATGGTTTTGCCCATTAGCGAAACAAACGAGCAAAAGAACAGTACTCTAACAGTGAGGAGAAAATAGGTACATTAGCTGCACTAAAGACATAGCCTCCTCTGTACTCACAAAGCCTGGCAGTTCGACGACGGAGCCATAGAGTGCCCGGCCGCAGATTTGGAGCGCGAGGATCTGGCAGCACAGAGCATCAAAGAGCCATTTCTCGGGGAACCTGAATCGTCAGCGCACAGCTTTTGCAGCGGCGAGGACCCGAAACACACTTGCTCGCTCGGGAGAAGTGTGTTTCGGCGTCTCGCCGCAGCGGGGTGCCAATCACGTAGCTCTCCTCTCCCCCATCCGTTGTCTGCCGCTCCACCTTTTCCATTTCGGCGGCCGCTTCTCGTGGCGATCTGCCAGGCTTTGTCACTATATAGAAGGCTATGGCTGCAGACATGAGTTACAGAATTATCTGCCTCGTCTCCAGCGCTCGCTCCGCTCAAGTGGGACCCGTGATGGATGGATGGATGGTACTGGCATCATCCTTTGCACCGGGCGGTAGCTTACGCCATCTATCCAGGGAACATTTACACCCCTCCCACACACTGGTCACACAGGCTGCCAACAAGGTTAGAGTAACTGTATAGGCTCTGCTTGCAGAGCCAGAGTATCGCGTTCCTTTTCCTTTCGCCGCCATCTCCGTATTGGCGGAGGAGTGGTCACGTGGGCAGAACTGGAGCCGACCTTCGTGCGGGAAAGCGGCCTTCCAGAGCGCCGAGTTTCGGGGAAACATATTTTCCGCTTTGCGTTCGAAAAATATAGATCCTAGACTAAAATCGAACGAGCCGAAAGCTTCCTAAGTCATTGAACATTATGTGCGTCAACTGGGTACAGTACAATCCTGTTTTTTCTAACGCGAGCGATGTTTTAGGACATCCGTTTCCAAGGTATGTGAAGCAGACGACACGGACGACGATCGCGTTGCTCGCATCTGCGGCTCTCGCGGAGTGATACGCGATACGCGACCGGCACATCCGGTCATCTTGGCGAGTCGGCGAGCTCTCGTTCGAAAGCGAGGGGACGGCGTTTTCATCAGCCGCTGCATCGTTTACCGCAATGAATTTTGCATGCGCGTAGAAAGAGCCCCGTGAAAATGACAGGCTGTAGTGTTACGAAGTGCACAAATCGAGCGGACAGCGGCAAGAGCTTGTACCGGATTCCGACGGCGAGACACGATCTCCAAGAGCTCTATTCGGGCGTCTCGAATTCGCGAAATGGCAAAAACTTTAGATAAAAAAAGAAAAAAAAAGTTGTACACTATTTTAGCATGAAAGTGCGGGTGCTCGACTTTCCTCAGATTCGCATATAATTGGGACGCACGAAGGTAAAGCACTGCTCCGTCTACATAATATTAAATAAACTGTCTGCTGAAAAAAAAAAAAAAAAAGTCGCAGGCTGAGCAGCGGCACCCGCTCTTCGATTAAACACAAGGGGAAAATAAGCAGGCCTGCGTTCTTTTGCTTCTTGCGATCGCTCGAGGGGAAAGGTCCTCCAAAAGTTGGGCAGACAGCGGGCTCACGACGCTATCTGCGTCCCAGCAACAGCGACTTGACGACTTCACTTCACACACGACCCGCGGAACCCGCGGGTGCGATTCTTGCAATCGAGAGGGAAACAGGAAACGACGGGAGAACGATGACGGCACATGCGCGGCTCGTCGCCGCACGCCGCACTATTTTCCTTACGCAGCGCGCCGCAGCAGCCGCAGCACGCCACAGCGCGCCGCCTCGCGTCTGCGCCTTCGAGTCCCCTGCAAAAACCGACTGTGGCTTCCCGCAGCGCTTGGCTCCAGAATGGCACCATTGCGGTACTCTGCTCCGCAAGCGGAGCATATACAGTTACTCTAAACAAGGTGTGTTTGACGCGCCTGCGGACAATGTTTGCCGCCTGTTTGCCAAGCGCGACGCATTCTAATCATCCGTACAGCCGTAGTATCCTCGTTTGTTGGGGAATCCTTTCAGATAAGCGAATGAGGTCACCGCCGTAAAAGGATGAGGAGGAGCTGAAGACGGACCATGGTTGGACGGCTTGCGCTACCTAGCCGAAGTGCAGCGTACTGCTTACGCCACCAGTTCGATACTTTGTGCCTGGCGATCTCGGCTTTCCCCAACGTCTATTTTTTCCGTGGCTGTCCAAAGCCTTTACTAAATCTGCATCGCCTTGGGCGATTGCAGGGTGAACACCTTTACAATTAGGTAGGTCTGCTCGGAATATTTGAGTTTTCGAAACGGTAGTTTCGAATAAGGCGCTATTCGATATTCGCTTCGAGATGATCCGCGATATTCGTACTTTTCGAAGTGTTGATCGGGGCGGGATAGCCCCGTTGAGTGCGCTTCCCGCCCAGCATGTATGCACTGCGGGGAAGCAATAACCGCGGAGCCTACGAGCTCCGCGGGTATTGCTTCCCGCAGTGTGCAGGTGCTCGGGGAGAAGCGCACTCAACGAGGCCAACCCGCCGCGATTATGTAGGAGCATGACAGCGATGTCTTGACAACCCGCGTTCATCATTTGCGCATGTTTTTGTTTGTTTTTCCGTCAGATATGAACTTTAGAGGGAATGTGCGTAAAGCGAGCCACTTTAAAAATCCCCTATATTAGGGTAGCTGCAACAAAGTTCATTCACGTGCCACTACATAAATATAGTTACACTGAAATTAACTGAGCTTCTAAGTGTACAAAAGGAAGGTTGGGAACAACCTTCACGAGTTCAGCCGTATTTTCGTTTAAGCAAGGGCGCATGGTAGTAGTAATAGGCTCGGAGAAACTATTCGATATATTCGATGCGAAAATATTCGCGGCGAAAAACCACTATTCTCTACAAACTCGGAACCCACTATTCGCACATGCCTACAATTAAGCGTTCAGCTGTCACTTTTTTTCTCCTCACATGTTCCACAGACACTGTATTCAAAATATCCTGGACTCGGGAAAGGGCTGCAAGCAAGAATAATGGGGCAGATACCGCAAACGAAAAGTATGCGGAACGCAAGTTCGTCTGCTTCTTGCAGACGATGACGTCAGAACGACACCGAGCTCTTATTGGCTGATTGAAAAATAAAATAGTGGGTAGACGACAAGGCATCTAGCATTGAGGTCTACCCACTATGCTTCCAATCAAAGCCAATCGCAGCTCGGCGTCGTTCTGACGTCACTGCAACCTCTGCGAAAAAAGCAGACGACTTGCTCTCCTTTCCGCCTGCTTTCCTCCTCGCCGCGCATGCGCACAAGTTGCGACCAGTCTCCGCTAGGAGGCATCCACCATTGAACAGACCTTATTCAGATTCGCCCGCCATCTATCGGACGTGGCGCCAACCTTCCTCCCGACGCCATCTTGGAGGCGACTGGCAAAGCGTTGTGGCCGTTTGTGGCGCGTGAAAGCGACGCGCACCGCGCGACTGCTCTGTTCCGCTACGTATTCAACGAGGAAATAAAATGAAAAACAGCCGATGTAAAGATTCGGATCGTATTGTTTTTCTTTTCGAGTTAAAGGTATTATAGCCAACGTTTTGAATAGCCGTAGCGCTTTCCTGTACTATTCATGCTCCTAAAAAGAGCACCCGCGCGTTAGTGTTGTGTGCTTTTCTAGGGCTCCTAAACCTTTCTTAATATATGACATTTCCAATGGCATAAGGCTCATGATATTTGTATGTAACATCAGCGAGCATCTATTATTGTATGTGATTTTTTGGGAGCTTGATGTTGGCTAGCTATAGTAGCTTCGCTCACGCAGAGGAACGGCGAGGTCCAGTCAACATCACTCAAATACACTGTTTTGCGCTTGTTTTTTTTTTTTGTTCGCTCAAGTAGGTTGTTTTATACCCGATTGAAGGCTGATGCAAAGTGCAGAAGAGCTAGGCGACGTAACAACTTCGTTTGCACATGAATGATAAAAACAACGTTGCTAAAAAGCAAAAGTGAACGCTCGCTTACTTCGATCTATTTCGAGAAACATTTTCGAAATGTAGACGAAAGCATAAAGAGCGGCTCTTGACTGCTAACCTGGACCTGTTGGCGAGTTTAACAGTCGCGCTTGCTCGCTTCCCAACAAATCGGGTTCGCGCTGCTGGAGAAGCTTATTTTATTTGTAGCCAATACTGCAAGCAACCACTTTTATGAGCACTGGTCATATTCTATTGCGAGTAAGCATGAAATTTAACTCTATGTGACCGCGCTACCAGGAGGAGCACATTAAAATGTCGCTGACATTTATTAATGCATTTTCTCTCAAGGGGCCAAAGAGTATATATGCGCAAGTACTGAATTTATTTGTTAGTATTATTATTATGATTATAAAAGAAAAATGTTTCGGCTTTCCGTAAAATAGTTTTTTTTATTTGTTTAATACGTTATATTCCGCGTACTTGCAGCGCGGCGACACGCCGGTCATTTCCTTTTACGCTTTTGTGCCTCGCATACGCTTGTGTGAGTATGCTAGTGTAGATCTTCAGCGTAGTTTTTATATTTTTTACCTGCAATAAAAAATACTACTATCGTAAATTCGTGCTGTATCACACGCACTCCTTATAATGATGTTTTGAGCTACTATTCGGTGATCTCCCCAAGGAACTAAATAAACATTTATGTAATAAATTTTATTTAATGTATTATTTGTGTGTGCCTGTGTGTGTGTGGAATCATATCTGCAATATTCCTAAGGTTAAGACAACGAGAGAATCAAGATTAAACGTTCAACGCCGCCATCATAGAACTCTGCAATTCGGGTCTGCACACGCTGGGTCAAGGCGCACTGGGTGAAGAACTGCTCGCATTCTTTAGACCCGCAGCCGTGAACGCCAAATAAAAACAAACTGTCACACGAGTGGCTGACGGCCCTGCTAAATATATCATACAAATCGTCCTTGTGCGAAAAGGCATAATCAGCTGGTCAGGCAAGTTAACGCACGATTCTAAAACAGTGCGTGAGTCGGCCTGCTCTGGTGCTGGAATGAAGCTCATTTTTATAAAAAGAGATTCTTAGTAAAACCACTGAAAACAAACTTGAGCTTAATATTCGTAACTTATTCCCGAGCGGCTGACACCATCAATAAACAAACAAGAAACACACACAAAAAAAAAACACAAGAACATGCACGAACGCAACGCGGGAGAGGGGCTCGTACTGCGGCGGGCGACGGGGTGGTGGCGAAGCCTCAAAGATGGCGCCGAGCCTCTGATAGTACCCGTGGCCGCCGAGAGATGGCGCTAATAATGAATAAGGTCTAATAAGGAATAAGGGCATATCTCAGTGAGCATGAAAAGTATATAATAGGTAAGGGCAACAGAAATGCAGCTGTAATGAAAAATAGAGCACTTTGGAATTATAACAGGTATGAGGTGGTGAGAGAGATTTGGAAAGGGGTCATGGTGCCTGGTTTAACTTTTGGAAACGCAGTGCTATGCATGAAATCCGAAGTGCATGCAAGACTAGAAATAAAACAGCGCGGAGTAGGTAGGCTGGCTTTGGGGCACATTGCAAAACGCCAAACCAGGGAGTGCAAGGAGACATGGGATGGGCGTCATTTGAGGGCAGGGAAGCTGCGAGCAAGATAGAATTTGAGGATCGGTTGAGGCAAATGGATGGGGAGCAATGGGCACGAAAGGTTTTCAGCTTTTATACATGAGGAGTATAGACACAAAGTGGAGACAGCGCACTAGGAAATTAAGAGGAAAGTTTTTAGGCTATAGTGGGGTTACGGAAGAGCAGGTCTCCGTTAAGAAGAAAGTTAAGGCCACAGAAAGAGATCGGTGGCTAGAGGAATGCAGACAAAGAGAGCTCTGGAAAGCTATAGATTAAACAAAACAGTTATTGCCAAAGAAAGCATTTATGATAATTCTAGGGAAGCTCATTGTTGTTTGAGGCAAGGACAGGTGTTTTGCGAACCAGAACATACAGAGCGAAGTACCAGGAAATGGATACAGTGTGCGCTGCTTGTGGAGAGGTGGACGAGACGGCTGAGCACTTGATACTCTACTGTAAAGGGCTTCACCCTATGCCTACCGAAGACAACATAGATTTAATAAAGTCATTGGGTTTTAGAGACAGCGAAGGAAAAGTGGATTACAAGACAGTAGAGATTACCAAGCAAAGATTAAGTGAATGGTGGCAGAAAGCACGAGAAAACTAGGTATTTTCTTATTAACTGATGGCAAGGGGTTTTATAGCCTCACTTTCTGTTCAGTGCAGAGTGTATATAGTTTTCACATTTAAATATTCTAAGCTTAAATGGTAAGACAAATTGGCTAGGTGGCGTAAGCTACCGCCCGATCCAAAGGGCTCAGCCGTATTCATCCATCCATCCATCATCCATCCATCCATCGTCTACAGTGCTCTCCGTAGTTTGGGATGAGCCCTCTTTCCAATATAAGCTCGCTAACAGGGTGTAAGATAGACAGGTGGGGAAACGAGAGCCAAATGAGCGACCGGATTGTGTCCCCCTCGGTTCTCTCTTTTTCTGTGGCGCCATCTATGTGGAGCACCGCGAACTCTCACTCCGGGTGGGCGACCGGTGGCGACCGGCTAAACTGACGGAGATGGTTTCTCGTGGATTTTCAATGGAGGACTGTCGTGCTCTCGGTTTATTTTGCGCACTCTCCCATAGAGTTCCATGCAAATCCGATTCCGATTTTTTTCCTCTCGCCGCAGCGCCATCTGTCACAAGACGGGGGTACCCGCAAGCAGACGAGTACACAATCCGGTCACGGCGCTGTGGTAGGCTGCTATGGGCCGTTTCCCCACCTGTCTATCTTACACCCTGCTCGCTAACGAGAAGCGCTCTCCGATATTTGAACCACCTTTCACGACGGTGCATGGCCCCGGAGATCCCCGAAGCGCGCGTGTGGGCGCAAGCGCGGGCCATGAACGTGTTTCGGAGAATGGCCGCTGCCTTGACATGGCGCTGGTATCGGAGCTTCTTAGTACTCCTTGAGAGATAAAGGCCTGTTTCACAAGGGCGCCGCCATATTGAAATTTCGTCACTTCCAGTATGGGTGAAAACATTATTTTGCCGTCGTCGTTGTTGTTGTTGTTAAAAACATCTTTTATTGAATCTCACGCCAATAAAATACATTTACGACATAAGCATAACCATCACCCATTCTCTTTTGCCTCCCCTGTTGTTTTTTTTTAATATATATATATATATATATATACTATTTACAAGATGAAATGTTTTAATATTTTTTCGTCGCCAATACTGGATAAGTCTATCAGGTAGATGGGGACGAGAGTTTGTGGCGTGCCCCTTCTCTCCCTTTTACTTCGCTATATATATATATATATATTTTTTTTCGGTAAACCGTCAAACGTTTGATTTGACAACGAAGCCGACGAGGTTTGCGCCGTTCGCCATAGTATACTAAACAAACAAAACGCACGTGTTGTGTGTTTCTTCAATTTCGAAACTGCGGGGTAATTTCTTTTTTTTCCTTCTTCGGATGTCGTAATACTTGAAGATTAATTCGTTTCCCATTCCCGTTTGGACTCCAGCTCGCTAATCTCGACTTGCACGTGGTCGTCCTCGGCATTTCGGTTACGTCACGCGTGCAAATTGGTTTCCGATTTATCCGGTGTCGTGCTCGTTATTATTATTATTATTATTGTTGTTTTGAAGTCGTGGAACCGAAGAACGTTGTTGTGCTGGAAGCGATGCTTCGTCGCATAAGCGGCTTCGAAATTGAAAAGGTTTCAGCATATCTCTTACGCATGTTGTCATTATAACACAATGCACGTGGGCCATGAAATGGCTTTAACCCGCTTGAAATAAATCGCGAAAATCGCGCTCGGGGCGTTGCAATACTCTACTCCGTAGCCACTGGCAGGATGAGAACTGCAGGGCGTCTATTTCCGATGCCCGGCACCGAGAAGCACGCGCTCGTCGCCTTCCGTCATGCTTCGACTCCGCGGTCCCGTTCGAGGCTCACGAGACGGCGAAACCTAATCGAAGCTATTCGCGACTCCAGCGACCTATAGGGGACGCCACTATCGGGCAAATATGGCGGTCGAATCCAGGTCGTGCCGTGCCATGTGCCAGCTCAACGCACAACGCTGGGGCATCAGCGAGCGGGAATTGGACTCCAAATGGTTCGCCCCGCTTTTTATTCTCCACGTTTCGAACCTCCGGCGATGTGTTGGGGTAAGCGAGCTTCCAGAGGCTTGACTTTCTTCGAGGAAACGAGGAAAGGACTGCCCACTGTCCTTCCACTGTGCTGATGAACGTTGAGAAACGCAGAATGTCTGGCTCACGCGGTTCCATAGGTCGCGTGCAGAGCAACCTGGGTCACAAGGCGATACTACGGTTACGACACAGACACCGGTAGAACTGTTCTGTCGCGCAATCCACCGACAACATGCAAACACGGAAGCCAGAAGAGACGAGCAGAAATCGCGAAAGGACCTGGTCCGGCCAGTTCAGTGTTTTCCCGCTAGGTGTCGTTCGTTTTGCTGGAGTCGCGAATACTCTGTTTCACCTTATGATGTACCGCAGGAGAAGGCTACAAGCGCGAGCCCTTGCTCTGGGGCACATCTCGGCGGCACAAGCTCTCGTGCGCCAAGAGCAGCTGCCAGCGCTATGAGCTCGCGCTTCTAGCCTTCGCTGCGGTACAACATAAGGTGAACACGGAGTATAGTGTACGCGCTCGTACTGGAGGCGGGACAAGTGAAGGACCTCCTAGCCGTTCTCCTTTCCTGCCGTTCACTAATCTGTAGGGTGTCTCAGTGCGGACCTTCCGCTGTAAAACGAACCGGAAAAATCGGCGCCTGCACATAGAGAGCTCGAACTTTCACCGAATGTGCACTGAGCAGGTCAGTTTTACCGTGTGAGATTTCAAGGCGCAGTTCTCTTCCTGTAACAAAAGAAGAAGAAAAAAATGAGAGCTAAAAACTTGGCAAAGTCAAGGATGGGCGCGTACGCAGACGACCGATTTGAGTGCACGTCATTAGGGTACCTACATGTCTGTCTGTCTCAGGGTGAAGACATCCACTGTTGCCCTGAATGTGCCAGCGCGTGACGCTCTCGGTGCGTGACTTGGGAGGTAAAATGGCGTCTATGCATCAGCCAAAGCTACGCGCTCGAGCTGAGTGACACCAGATTGCGCGCGCTTCAAAACGCATAAAAAAACGATTGGGCAAAAAAATGGCTGACATGTCACCACTCAAGCAAAAGCGCGTGTGTATGAAGGCACTCCACACGCCATTTACTTGTGGCGCCATCTACCGATAGGCGCAGCGATCAGGCAACAGAGCGCGTCGTCTGTGCGCAGCGCCTGGCGGGAGATGGCGCCGCAAGTAAACAGCGTCGCTCACTTCGTTCGTCTGCGAACGCGCTCAACCTTAACTTTAGCAAATGTTTTGCACTTTTTTTAGGAGAGAATTGCGTCTTGAAGTTTTACGCGGTTTAATTGACCTGTCCAGGTGCAGGGTCGGCGAAAGTTGGAGCTTCCTTTGTGCCGGCGCCGATTTTTCCGACTTCTTTTACTGCGGAAGGTTCGCTCGGGCGCACTATGTTTCAGGTGTTGCATTCGTTTCGCGACCGAAGACGCACATACCGCCAAGGACACGCTCGAGCAAACTGGTGGAGCGTCGCCGCAAATGGTGGCGCGTCGTTGGCTGGCACGACGGACCAATCGGAACGCCCCACCAGACAGCGATGCTTCGCCGGCAACCACGAAGGACCAATAGGAGCACGGGGCGTCTTGGACGGCGCCATGAGCGACAAAGAGTGACTGGCTGTCGCGTTGCCATCAACCAATAGGAAGCGCGGGTGGCTCAATCAAAGGATGGCGGTAGCTGGAATGGAATGGAGTTGAAGGGGGCATCTGCGTCGAACCGCCATAGCGTTACATTTTGGCCAAGAACGAGCGTTAGTCGATGCGTAGTTGATTTTTGCAATAAAAAAGAAAACCGTGTAATTTTTTCCCCGAACATCCTGAACGTGACATGCACTTGGAAAATGCCAGGGAACTTTCCTAAAAACAAAATGGACAGTATTCTTTTTTTTAATCATTTCCGGCGCTTCTTTTTGCTCCCTTTTCAATCTCGTTTCAATTTGAGTGCCACTACACCGGACACCTTGTGGATGAGCGCTCGCTTCACTCTCCGCCGTGTGCGACGCTGTCTGGGATGGGAGGAGATCGGATTTCTTGTGAACCCCGAAAAAATTGAACTCGGACAAAAAAAATATATCCCGCGTTTTTTGTAAGACGTCGAAATTATTATTTTTTTGTTCGCCTTTGTGCGCGCGCACGCAGGCAGGCAGATTCGAGCGTGATGTAAGCTGAACGAGGACTCTGAAAACAATCTTCTTTTTCTTTCTTCTCTTTCTAGAATTTTAGAATTTTTTTTCCCTTGACTGTAAGAAAACGTTGTTGTAAGGGAACTCGGAAAGTTCGGCTGTATTTTTCTTCCTTCAGATCATTTGCCAAGTGTGTTGTTTTTCTGGAAAAAAAAAGTGTAATTTTTTTTTTTTCTTTTTTTTAGGCCGAACGTTATGTAAATACATTCGCATTCACGTTGCAGTCGAAGCACGTCGAAAACCCCCTGGATGCGTTTTGTGTTTGTCTTGCAAAGCGCCAAATGCGCCAAGGCACGAATGCCTCGTGCAGCGCTTGGAAATGAATGACGGCTCTACGGCAGGCCAGAAGGGGGATCCCTCGCTTCGTCGAGCGGGCGAAAAATGGCGAGGCTGTTCAGCACGCAGCGTCGGCATCCATGTGCTCGTATATGCTCGTAGTAGCGTCACAACGACAGTCCGCCGCACTGTGAACACTAAAGAAGAAGAAAATGTCTTCACACCGTCGGTCATAATAGTGAATTGTGCCGTACAACGAATGTCTGCTCGAAAAGCATGCATGCTATAGCTCCCTTACTGCCAGTGTTGGGTAAAGTACATCTAAAAGGGACTTCAGGTAAAGTACTAAGTAAATGAGATGTGGTGTACTTTGAGTATTAAGTACACTGGGTGCAACGTATACTTGAAGTACTATAAATGCAATGTACTTTCAAAGTGAAGTACAAGCATTTTAACACAATCTTTCATAATGCGCTTTCATTCCCCTATACAGTGATTTTTTAATTGGTGTTCATTGCCCAGGTGTAATCGGGTGCACGACCTATTTTTAACTAACAGCGGCGAATATTTGATAAAGTCAAGTGGCCACGGCGTAATTATTTTCATAAATGGAGCCGAATTCAGAAGTCCCTCTTCTGAATTTGGCGCCCCTTGCACTGATTGTTGCGCTCAAGGGGGCTAAATGAACTAAGAGAGAGCATGACGTCAGCCCCGTAGCTTCCGCAAGCAATCCTCCCATAGAGAAGTGTCCTTTCCCCAATGAAAAAAATAAAATGAAAACAGTAAGTCTGCAAGCGCGCTGGTGATAATTAATCATAATGTGACACCTGAGATTGGGGTGCGAAAAAATCAAGGAACTTTCAAAAAGAAGGAAAAGACAAAGAGAATGTGTCAAAACATTGTGACGTTCTCCTCTGTTGACTTTTACTTGAAAATTTATTTTTTCCGTACCACAGTCTCAGGTGCTACATTATGATTAATTTTGCTCTCCTAATACTGTAAATCTCCTCGCTTGCGCTGACCGACCGAAAAGTAGCCAGAGTTCAAAAAGCTACGGGGAAGCCGCCCCCAGAACAAATGGAACGATGCGTCGTCTGCTCACGTTTCTGGCAAGAGTAGAATATCCCTCCCAGTATTTCTTACGGAGTTAACAAGGCATCATTTCGTGATACAAATTTAACAAAAGCAAATCTGGGAAATGTATTTTGAAGTCGAGAATCGTACTTTCGTCGGAAAGTACCAGAAAAAAGATACTTTAAGTAAAGTACAGGTACATGCTGAGATAATGTACTTCAAGTAAAGTACAGGTTTCCTAAACCTACTTGAAGTAGCACCTTAAGTACAATGTACTTAGAGTACTTCCCAACACTGCTTACTGCTCACCTTGTTTCTAAGCATTTGTCGGCGCCAAGTGTATAGCCCGCTCCCATGTTCAGAATATTCCCGAGTTCTTTTTGGGACTCCGAACAACGTGACCTTTCTTCCTGCAGATCTCCAGGATATGTGTATACCCATGTCTTGCAGTCAGGGGACGGAACTGTATTTTTGTCGCCGCTTGTTAGCCATCGCGAAGTCGGGCACGGCACACTGAGCTCGACGCAGTGAAGACAGGATGCAGTGAAGCTATACTGGGCCGAGTGCTACCAGACGTGGACCCCCCCCCTCCCCACGTGACTGAGACGCCTAATACCCAAGCCCCCCCCCCCCCCCGCACCCTCCCCAGGTTGCTACGCCACTGCTTGCAACCCGAAGGGTCGTGGGCTCAAATCCCGCCACCGCCTAAAATTCTTCGATTTTTTTCCTTTGAGGCAAATGAATTGCTTTATGAAGCGAAATAATGAGAGACACGCGGCGATCTTTAATTCGCATTTCATGTTATGTTTTTCTTTACTTTCCACGCAGTGGCGTCACATTTCACGTGAGCGTTGTACAAGGTCTGCGCTGGCACATCCCTCTCCTTGGGCAAATCATGATTACAGTTTTTTTTTTCTTTTCTAAAAGCATACATCATTATGAGCGTTGTTCTGCTGTTCAGTACGAATTGAGCATCAGTATGGCAATACATGTTAAAATGATATATCAAAATAAAGTTACGAAAGCTTTAAAGAGAGGAGTGAAAATGTAGTACTGCCCGATATGTATTTGTTGTGGTCTCTATGCAGAAGAGAGTGAATTTTCTTTATGTCATCTGTCGCATATATTTCCCGGCTAATACATGGTCACGCCCACAGTCAACGAAAACCATGGAACATGTTTGACACGCAACCGAGCCCCCGCTACTTCTTCACCACATACTTTTGTCTATGGTAATCGATAAATCATGGATATATATATATATATATATATATATATATATATATATATATATATATATATATATATATATATATATATATATATCGATATACACTCCGAAAAACACCCACCGGTAAAATTTTGGTCAATTCGGATTTTATTTGATAATCTCCAAATGTTTATGAGCTAATGCCACCCTTCCGCCCCCCCCCCTTTTCCAAAAAAAAACAAAAAAAAAACTTTCTTTTACAATTTGATGAGCACAGAGTCAATGGTCCTGGAAAAATGCCACCATAATTATCTTTCGAATTTCGGACCGTTGCTTACAAGGGGTCTTACCGCTTGGTCATTGTACATACGAGGTGACGACAAAAGTCACTCTTTTGGTTTCCAGTTTGGGCCACGCGATTTGTGATTTAGAGAAAGAAGGTATGTTTTTGAAACAGTGAAAGCTATGGACCATAGAGATTGTATAAAATAGGGAAGAGGGGCAGTTGAAACTTCTCTAGTTTAACCACTCCACCTCCCGGGGCCGAGGGCTAGATTGACGGAAGAGGATGGGACGAGTAACAGCTTCCTCGCGACTACCTCCGGGAGTTCATTGATTATTCTAAGGTATCGACGTTTATCGAAGCAACACTTGTGTGCGACTTTTGTCGTGGGACAAATTAGTATTGCCAATGGCAATGGCACCAACGCCAAATTCAACTGAAGAGATTCTAATTGATACAAACAAATATAAACTCCGACAAACTCCGAATCTCCGCCAAAAAAAATAAACTTTGAAAAACACCCTCCGAATTTGACGAAAAATAAACTCCGAAAACACGGAGCCCTATATATAAGGTAATAGTACTAGCGCGAAAGCTGGCGAAAAAGCTCTTGTCGCCGTTGATATATATGTCGGTATCTTTCAACAAAGATTGCTCCATTACTTTTGCAAAAACAAATTATCAGATGTTTCCAAAATTTCCTAAAAAACAAAAAAAACAAAAAAAAACTTGGTTTTTAAATTTTCGGAAATTGGCATCTCTAGCGTTCTGCCAAGTTGGATTTGGTGTCGTACAAAACAAACGAGACGTTTCGTGTTTAGGCAGCGTGAGTTTAGAGTACGGTGACGCCATTACACGATGCAGGTGACAGCATTAGCCAGTGCAGCACGACTGCTCACCTGTTGCTTGCAGCGTGCCTCACGCACTACAAGCTCCTCCCACTTTAGCCATCCTCTCTTTCCACTTTAGCCAGCGAACGCTGGGGAGGAAAGGGCGAGTCCACTCGCCTCCTTTCCCTCGCCCGTTGAACTGGAAAGTGTCGGGGGCTTTGCAGGTTAAGAGCTTGTCCTGCTTTTCGTAACTTGCAACAGATTAGAGGCCGATTTACACACTTGCGACCGACTCCGACACAACCTGTGTTTCAAGCCTCTTGATCCCAAATATATCGGCGAGTATTGCGTCCCCATTTTATGAACCGTGTTTGAAAATCGTATTTCCCGGTTTCATCAGAATCATTTTAGGCAATTAATTCTTATTCGTCATTTTGGGTACTTTTAGGGAAAAAGAAAATATGTAGCTCTGGAGGTTTCTGTTGCGGAGCAGGTTTTGTCTACGAGAAATCCTTAACTATCGACTACGTACTCTATCCTGCTTGTAAACTCGCCGTTTTGTCAGCGTCATCTTTGGCTTTGAATAGTTTCTGTGACTACTTTCGAGAAATATCCGCTAGAGCAAGAAAAGAGTAAAATAACGCCGCTCTGAAAACATGCTGACTCTTTTTTTCTAATTGAACAAGTTGTCATATTGTCGTTTATTTGGGCAGACGGATACGGCGGAACCCTTGAAATTGGGGTCTGCTTGCACCAGCTATAAAGGAGCTTTCCGTTTTGGGTTTCCGCTACCAGCGGCACCACAATACGTAGCGGCGAATTTCAAAACTACAAATCTGTGTTACTTTTTTTTTACGTTTGTTGCGCGATGTGCTATTGGCGGTTTTTTACCACTCTATGGTCAAGGCACACACACACACACCCCCACACACACACACACACACACACACACACACACACACACACACACACACACACACACACACACACACACACACACACACACACACACACACACACACACACACACACACACACACACACACACACACACACACACACACACACACACACACTTACAAAGAAATAAAAACCGCATTGTAAAGTGAGAAGACAGGTTTTTCACGTTTAACGACCTGGTGTGCGACATTGCACGGCTGGGAGCCAAAGACAATGGCTCCTCCGCCTTCCTTTGTATTCGGAAGACGCGCGAAAAAGGACGGATTTGTTCTTAGGCGTCGCAGCGGAGATTCCCAAGCACCGTATATTCCTTCCACGTCAGTGTTTTCCCGGGAAGGCGAAAGGACCTCTTTGTCGGGGGGGGCTGCTATTGATGGAGACGGCTCTTGTGGCGCCCCATCAGACGAGTGCACGTGTCGGGGCCATTCTGAGGACCCGTTGGGTCGACGAAATTCAAAAGCCTTTCTGTCCGCGGGAGAAAAGGTCACGGCTCGTTCCGGAGATCGGCCTTTCCTAATAGTGTTTCCCTTTCGGAGGAAGAAAAGGAAATGGGGTTAGCTTAGGGGAGGCCTTTCTTCGAGGTTCGTGCGCCGGCGGTGGCTACTCGATTACTGGGCTTGTAGAAATTCTGAAGTTGTTTCTACAATTACGATTTATTAAATCCGATTAAGTCGCATGGCCAATTTGGCAGCGGACGAGTTTCGCGTCCCACCAGGTCGTGTCTTTTCTCTCGCTCTTCGGCGGGCCACTCTCGGGGGATAACGGCGATGTTTATTCTGACATTTTTTTTTCTTTTTTAAACCGGAAACAGGTGGACAGGAGGATAACACTAATTTCCAATTGAGATTCGTGTTGTGTTGTCCTGTCCATCCGTTTCCGCACTCTCCAAAATTAAAAAAAAAGGCAGTTCTTAATTAGCTTGTTTCCATGCTTGCAATAACTTCATTAAAATGTTTATTCTACCGCGCAGCTGGGGCTCTCAAATGGTGTCGGGTGTAACCTTCGGTGCGCGTGCGCAGCAGAGGACTCCTCGGGCCAGGAGTTCGCGGCTTGCGTGCGGCTTGGTGAAAATGAGCAAGGCCCCTCCTACAGGATCATAGTATATACATAGGGATGTTGCGAACCTTTGATGAAGTTCGACGTCCGAACCTCCGGGTGCGACTGGCTCGCCCAATGTTCGAACTATTCACAAAGGTCGACAAGATTCGACCTGCACAAATAATGTTTCCAACGTCACAACAAAAGAAAAAAAAAGAGGGAACAAAAAAAGTAGACGTTTACAATTCTCTGTTACGCGAAATTAGAGCGCAGCTCTTGAGGAGGGGAGGACCGGAGGGTACGGATGGGAGGGTATGCCCTCTCCTCCTCCTCTCCCTCCTCCCGTTAAATTTCCCTGCTAAATTTAGCGGGTTAAGTTTCCCCGCGAAATTAATCGTGAAATTTTCTCCGCTACATTTAGCGGGGAAAATGTTGTCACATGACTTCGTGTCACGTTACCCATGAACAAATTCAGTGTCTCCGCTAGATATAGCGGGAAGATTGACGTCACGTGACCTCAACACCAATTCAGTTTCCCGCTAAATCTAGCGGGGCGGTTACGCCGACGGCGACGCCGCGAAACGCGGAAACGGGCGCCTAAAAGCTGCGCTCCAAAAAAGTTTTTTTTATATTTATTCCACGAATTGATAAAACGGTTTCAATGTTTAGACGATATAAAAGATAACAAATTTGTTCAAACACTTTTGAGCAGTTTTAAACTTATATATTGTATTCATTTCCCTGAAGAAAAAAAAGCGTGAACAAAATAGAAACAATCGTACGCCGTGGATCACACCAGAGTGACGTAAAGAAAAAAAAATAAGATACAACTTGTATATCTATATCTATATATATATTTTTAATACTCGCACACCCGATGATTTGATCATTTTCAAGCAGCATCGAAACAAAATAACAAAGAAACTACGATCTGCGCAAGCGAAGTATCACTCCTCATTTATAAACGATAAGAGTGGTAGGCGTGACGCAATGTGGTCCAGATTAGATACAGCCCCGCATCGCGGTTCCTCAGATGCCACTCTTTCAAAACTGCCAGTGAATGGAGATGCATTATCTGGGAGAGAAGTAGCAGACGAATTTCGTCATTTCTTTATTGGTATGGTGGCTGGCGGTGACTCGCCTTGTTGCGATTATATAAATCTACAAAATGACACATCGACGTTTCGGCAACCTGTTACGTAGGAAGAGGTGATAACTCTTATCAATTATATAAAAAAAAATAATAGCTGCGATGTTGACGGCTTACAGATACTGTCGAGACCGGTTATAACGAAGTCGGATATAACGAAATAGCGGCTAACAGCGAAGCGATCACGATTTCTCATTTCCTTTTGCACTTTGTTATGATACAAGTCGGAACTTATAACGAAATACGCGGATATAGCGAAGTGATTTCCGATTCCCGTTTGACTTCCTTATAACCGGTCTCGACATAAAGCCCGTGAAACACGTAGTTCGTATCGTTGCACCGATTCTCTCTGAGGTATTTAATGGATGTTTAGTGACTGCCGGTTTTCCAGAAAAAAAAATGCAAGTTGCAAGAGTAGCTGTGCTTTATAAAAAGAGAGAGCGAAATAATCTGGCTAATTATAAGCCAATTTCTATTCTGCCTGTTTTTAACGCGATAGCGTTAAGCCGAGGGTCGCACTGGTCATAGACCATACAAAAGGCAGTTTGCAGGAAGGGGTCACCGCAATATCCGTGGTTCGAATGCCGCGTGCCAAGTTCTCTCCATGAACGTATTGTGCCATGCGGCCTGCGAAGCACGGATTTCGTGGTAACCACTGCGTTCGAATCTGTTTGCAGACTGTCTTCTGTACGATGCACATAAGCAGTGTGACCCCGACTTTAAGGAGCTCGAGTCTCAGGAAAGCAGGCGTCGGTGGCGTTGTGACAGGAGAACACTGATTGGTCCGTAGGTTCATGACGTCACAGCCGTTGGCGCTGTGACTGGAAAATACTGATTGGTCAGTAGGTTCATGACGTCAGTCACACGACCTCGCTGGAGAATTTCAAACAACCCGCAACGCCAAATAAACTCGTTTGAAAACAAAAATTGCGTTCAACGTTTTCTTTTCTAATTTTGTCGATACATGTATCTTGTTAACCCCATATCAATGTTGGCTTCCGTAAAAACAAATCCAGCGAACTGGCATTACTTGAACAAAATAGTACATACACAGTTCGAAAACAAAGTCACGGTTGTTGGTATATTTGTAGTATAATTTAATAAATCATAATACCCAAAAAAATTTCAATGCTACGGCATTCGTGACGAAGTGTTGCTGCTTTTGAAGTCGTCCTTAATTCCGATCGAAAGCTAGTCGTTCAAGTAAATAATATGTGCTCCAAGGTTCAACAAGTTCTTTCTAACGTGCCTACATGTCGTATATACTGGGGCCGCTACTCTCTAACGTTTTTTCTCTTAATGGCATTGCGAATATCAACCCTATTGTGATACAAATATTTTCTCTTCTGGCAATGACATCCACGAACTGGTAGATAAATGCAATTTTTACAATGAAAGCACTAGAAAAGTGATCAGTATCAGTTTATTCAAATGAATGAAGAAAAGCACAAAAACAATTATATTCAGACCCCCAAAAAAAAGAAAAAACAAGACAGTTTTAGTGCAAAGACATCATCATACATACATAATGTTGCTGACAATTAACCGAGAGATTGCTGGCAGCTGCAGGGATCGATTCAGTGCTCTGTTAAAGCAACAAACGTACTGATTACATCCTTGCGAAATACAGGGTTGGCACTGACCCTCTTAGGTGTGAGGTAATGTCACTCAGATCACCTCATCGTCGTTCGTATACCTTTCCTCATCTCATTTCGTCTTGTCAATCTTTTCCTCCCAATCTCCTTCCTCCAAGTGTGGAGTAGCCTGCTAGAGCCATGCGCTCAGGCTAACCTCTCTGCCTTTCAATCATCCTTGATCTAAGCTACTTGTAGATTGTAACTTTCTCTACCCGACGTAGATGCACATCAACTTCTTGCGCATAACTGTAGAACCGCGGGAGTTGAAATATACAAGAAATTCCTTGAACCTACTCTTTTTTTTTTTTATTTAAAGGGTTTATGAAACGATTTTTATACATTTTCTCTAAATACTACTTTGAATCACTCCCTAACGTATTACCGAATAAACTTGCCTTAGCTTTTCTTTGTCAATAACAGTCGCAAAAAAAAAAAATCGAGAAATAGGAGCATTGTTTATTTCCCTCAACTCGGAGCCAGAACAAGCGGCCACGTGGCCTGGTGCCTATCCTATGCTGCCAACATTAATCATACCCACGCGCTGGGGTTGGCAATGTAAAACAAAAAAAAAAAAACGCGCGCTAAAATAAATAAAAACATTAAAAAAAAATATTGGTGTTTGTATGTTTACACAGCCGGAACTTAGTTTGCCTGAACGTGAGACTTGTCTCTCAGCTGTAGATGAGCAATTTAGCCAGTGCAGTACAACCGCTAGCCTGGCGTTCTTTAACGTGCACCACGCAGTAGTGATAAAGGGCCGCCCACACTGGCGAGAAAACGCGCGTGGCACGCCGATCGCGGCGTGCCACGCGTCACGTGACTGTACTGGGAGGCCTCGCGCTCTTGAAGCATTCGAGCGAACGCATGATTTCACGCGCTCAGCCGATTTTGCGAAACGCGTTTTCAACGCGATCGGCGCGCCGCCGCGCGTTTCTCGCATAGTGTGGGCGGCCCTAAACACGACCGCACGCCGGTATACGATGCTCATCCAAGTGGAAACGGGCAGGGGTGGGGATTGAACCCAGGAGCGCGCTGAGATCCAGGCATTGTTAGAGTTCGGTTATTCTTAGCAGGTATGCCTCGGGTGCAGGACACGAGCCACTACCCGAGTGTCCGCCGGGGCATTGATTGTTATTTTATTTATTTATTTATTCGACCTACATTTCGCCCTGGGGGCATTATTGTAGGGAGGTAACTTACATGGAAACACAACAAATACACAAATGGAAATGCAAAAATATCAATACATGCTGACATCTGCTACAAATAATACAATGCGCAATCACACAAAAAAGAAAAAAAACTTGAGCACAACATACACGTATCTGCTATAAGCTGCTGACATCAGCACAATGCAAAACAATACATTAGTCATGGTTCATTCTCGTGCGTTTCATCCGAAGCCGAAAAGTTTCATCCGAAGCCGAAACCACAGCTTCGGGGAGCCTATTCCACAGATTTATTGTTCGTGGGAAAAATGACGATTGAAAAACAGATGTGCGGCATGCTATTTCTCTGTATTTTCTTCGTCTGGTCTAATCTCTGGGAAGTAAAAGTAGGCGGTTTTAGGTAGATGTTCTTATCAAAGCCAGTACGTTCACAAACCACTTTATTCAGAAAAGAGTACCTTGATAACCTCCGGCGAAGTTCGAGCGAGTCCCATGATAATGATTTTTTGAATGCCGTGATACTGCATATCAAAATGGTAAGAGTTAGCAACAAAACGGACAGAGCCATTTTGGATGGTCTCCAAGTCTATTCATTAATATTTTAGTGTCAGAATCCATACTATAGCCGCATATTCTAAGAGGGAACGTACGTTACGAAATGTATAGTATTTCTTTGACGTCACGAGGTGCGTGTTTAAAGTTTCTCTTTATAAAGTTAAGTACACGTCCTGCTTTCACCGTTATAAATTCAACATGACTACTCCACGTTAGGTTAGATGAAAAAATAACACCCTAATACTTCACATCTTTCGCCAGGTAATCTGATTTGCATCTAGATAGTAATTAGTCTGTATATGTTTAGACGTTTTCTGCTAAAGAGGATACAATTACCCTTTGCAAAATTCATTTCCATTTGTTGCACCATGTGAGTATTTGATCAATACAACTTTGTAGAGCGGCAGCATCGTCCTGGTTATTTATATCCCTGTATAACACACAATCATCTGCATGTAATCTTATTTTAGAGGTAGTTCCGTAGCCTATGTCATTTATATAGGTTAAAAAAGAAGCGGACCAAGCACGGATCCTTGGGGAACACCCGACGTTACTGAAACAAAGTAAGATTCTGAGCCATTAATGACTACCTTTTGGGAGCGACCGGTTAGATAGTCTGCTATCCAACCACGGACAGAAACAGGTAAACCTAAAGATGCGAGTGTTAAAAGCAATAAAGAGTGTGGCACGGTATCAAAGGCCTTAGTAAAGTGTAACGATTATACAACCAACCTGCTTCCTAGAATCAACAGAAGAAAACACATCATAAGAAAATTCGACTAACTGAGTGACGCAAGAAGCCTGCCCTAAAGCCATGTTGAAACTCGACAAAAAAATTATTTGTTTGCAACTGAAATATGTTAGAGTAAATTATATGTTCAACAGTCTTGCAACACACGCTGGTTAGTGAAATGGGTCTATAGTTGGAAACCAAAGAACGAGGACCACTTTTTATGCACAGGAACAACATTCGCGAATTTCCATTCCTGAGGCAGTTTCTTTGACGATAGAGATAAATTAAACAAGACAACCAGACGCTTGGCAATAATGGGTGCACAAGATTTCAATACAGAACAAGGTATATGATCTGGCCCAGTGGAAGAGTCAGTTTTTAGTTCAGAAAAAAAGTTTCACAACTCCATCGTACGATACAGTGATTTCTGACATAGCCTCAAAATTACAATTAAGACGCTGGTTCCGAAAGTATGTTTCGTGTAGTAACTGCAAAAACTGACTGAAAGTAATCATTAAAACCGTTCGCTTTGTCGACATCATTAATGACATAACCTGGTTCAGCTAAAATAAGAGGGATAATACTATCTTCTTTGCCATTAGATTTAACAAACTTCCACATCTCCTTTGGACTATGCCTAAGCTTTTCAATAGGAAGAATAAAAATGATCTTTGGCATTTTTATTTCCAAGATTAAATTCCTTCCCCAGAATATCTAGCCTGTTAAACGTTTCATCCGTCCTCTGGCTTAGGTACCTCCAAAAGAGGCGACATCTTAAATTCAGTAAGCGCTTGATCTCGTTGGTAAACCACGGCTTGCTGTGTCCTTTTTTACCCGAAACGATTTTTGACGGTATGGGGCAATCAATAAGCTATAGTAAGTCGTTTTTAAATAGATTCCAAAGATCTTCAACACTGGACGTGGTACTGATCGCCACAAACTGCTCAGATGTATCTTCCAGGTTATGCGTAATCAAGCCGTAATTACCTTTATCGAAAATGTACACCCTTCGAGGATACCGTCATGGTCACTTATACCAGGAATCGGTTAGACAGATTGAACTAAGCTGGTGGAATTGGGGAAAAAAGCAAGTCAAGCGTTGATGCACCGTCACCTGCACGACGTGTGGGGATATCAACAAACTGATAAAGACAGTTAGTGGCGATCATAGTACTAAATTCAAAGGAAAGTGCAGAGCGGCAAGTAACCACGGGTGAATTGTTAGTCCACTGTATATCAGGCATATCGAAATCACCGCCCAATAAACAAAATCGAATTTAAACTTAACATTGTATGAGAAAGCGATTTGAAGGGAGAAGGGCTGCCCCCACTGGGGCTACGGTAAAAAGCACCAAACGAGATATGTTCACCATTGTGAAACACCACACAGTCTCAGAATCATCATTAGTTTTTACAGGTGCGCTTGGGAAGGATTTATCAACGAGTAGGAAAACGCCACCACCATGGATGTTCCGACTTGCTTCTGTAAACTTGAAATGCGGAAGGGAAAACTTCAGGGGGCATCACTGACACTATCATCCAGCCAGGATTCAGTGCCAATGAGAATGTGCATGAGCTTGTACCGACACGATAAGGCCATGGCGAGTGTATCGACCTTATTTTGAATGCTTCGGCAGTTGACAAGTAAAACGGTTATTTCGCTAGGCCGAGTGGCGCAGGGTAAATCCGCGGGATGCACAAGTATAGTGCTCCGCCGCCGCTGCTTGTCTCGAATTGCGATATAATTATTTTCTTGACTGGATGATGGTGTCAGAAGAAGTATCATAGACGTAACAGCAGCCGCCGAGCAACAGCTTGTCATACTGCAATCTGTATGGCGACTCTTTTTGTTTTGCAAAGGCAAGCAGTTTCCCGCGGGCATGACGAATCGGAGCGGGAAAGATCCTCCCGCACAGCATACAGAGTATAGATTTGAGCTTATGCCCCCCTGGGCAAGAATAATCTCTTTGTCCTTAAAGCGACACAATTTCGCAACAATGGGGCGGTTTTTGTGGGATTGAAAGCGACCGATTATGCGAGCTCTTTCAATATTTGGTTTCCGAATCACGATGCCCATAGTTTCAGTAACCGCGTGCGCATATACACGATTGACTCTCAATTACCCCCCCCCCCCGTTCCCCCCGTCCCCCGCTTTTCACCCTGTTTCCGATTGGTTGTCTGGCAAGCCAAAGAAAAGAAGCGGTTATTTCTACGCAGTCTGTTTTCAGCATCGTCCGCAGCAGCTTTCAATGCAGCGACATCTTGAGACATACCAATTACATTGTCCGTAGACAGCGGACGGCGCTGTTCGAGGCAAGTTATTAATGCCGCGTCCCACTAGAGCGACAGACAGCAACAAACGACAGCGACACACGACAACGAGCGACAGACGACACCGACGGACAGCCTGTTTGTCGGAGTCCGCCGTCCCACCTGGCGGACACGACGCAGAACACGGGGACAAGGAAACTTGTTTCCTAGTGGGACTGAGGTTGTCAACAAAACACTTCAAAATACACAGACAAACAGAGTCTGGCGACGCGGTTTTCGTGTTTTGCTCTTTGGGCATAAAACGCGCCGACAAACACGGTGAAAGTGGAGACGATTACTTTATTTCTTGATTAAAGCTTCCGCTTCTCTTCATTTGCCGTTGGCGACTTTCCGCAAACAGTCGTGACAATCGACACCAAACTTTTTCCGAACTAGAATACCCGAATCGTTCCTTTTTCGGGCCGTTCGAGGCATTCTAGGTGAGCGCCACGGAATTTCACGCCGATTTTGAGGATGTTTATAACTTCATATTCGAATGATCGAGGGCAGGCGTTTTTTGGTGGACAATACGGCATCCCGATTATCACAGAACGTGATGACAAGTCTCTCGTCTGCCGGAATGGCTTGCCGCGGAACGTCGTGTCCTACTTCGTGGTGAGCGGTCTTACTTTGGTCAGTCCTCGCACATGGGTGTATCCATCCTGATGCAGGGGCGTAGACTTCGGCGTCTTGGAGCACCACCTCGCGCACCAAGTTTTCGCGAGCAAAACCAGCCACAGCAAATTCCCTTTCGCAACACGACCGCCCGGCGCCAGCCAGCAAGCCGCGCCCGCGACCACTACGTGCAATCGAGGGACCGGAACTGCGGGGCCGGGAACGAGGAGTGGCCGCCAAGGGCTTCTCGTTCCGGGAGGAAGGGTAGAAGGGTGGGAAGGGAGGCAGCAGAAGGCATAAGCGGGCGAGGAGGATAAGTTTGTCTCCGAGAGATGTTCCTCAGTGGGACTGCTTGCTGCGCTTCAAGTCCAACGACAGACAAGAACTCGTCCGTCGTCGATCGTTTGTCGGCGCTTGTCGGCGATTGTCGCGGGTGTTGGTCGTTGCAGTGGGACAGCATCGGCGACACGGAACTTTGTGGTGTCGTCGGACAAAAACCGGTGTTTGTCGCTCTAGTGGTACGAGGCTATAAGGCCCCTGTATAGGCCCCTGTATAAGGAAGGTAGCGACATAATCACCCTCCTCCTCTGGCGCGCATACTTTTTATCTTTATTTATTATTTTTTTCACTTTCGCGCTCGCGCATGAACGGTAGCGCCGTCTGGGTCGCTCCAAGATAGCGCGGCACCGCGAAGAATATGCTCGGAGAAAGACGATGGAAGCCGTGACGTATAGACTTTCGGCCTTACTTGATTGAAGGGCAACTCCTCCTTCCCCGTGCACTCTCCTTTATCTTTTTTTATATCGTTTGCACTTTCGCGCGTCGACGGTAGCGCCGCCTGCGGGATGGCTCCAAGATAACAGGCGGCATTCTTCAGAGGATGTCGCTACTTTTCCGTATGAAGGGGCTTTACAAGTTACCCTTTCCTCCAGACCCGTCATCTTACATTTAACAATCTGTTACTATTGCTGCATGACTTGCAATGCTGTCAGCAGCTGCAATTGCCCCTGTTCGATACGCAGATACCGACTGAAGTACTGACAAGCACGCCCAAGAATCAGTCTGAGTGCCCAATAGACCATTTGCTATATCCCCCAAGCGCCCCGGCCCGCGCTAAAGGAATCATGGGAACGGTGTTCCTTCAGCTCCTTAGTGATCGGTAATTTGGACCCTATCCTTTGTTGCACACTTTTGAGCGTAATTCGGAGTCACCCTGAACAAGCGCCTGATATACCCCAATGACCTGTCATATCGCTTTTAAAATTTCTCCTCAATGTCAGCGTTTTTGATACTGTGCATGCTGTCCACCCTTCAGATGGGCTGCAGAAATCTCTTACCTTTTATCATTCTCGTACAGCTTCAAAGATACTGGTATTAAGTTAGAAACGCTAAAAATGCTATAAACAGCCCCGTGGACTCCGAGCTAAATCCTGGTTTTTGTTGTTGTGAATTCTCGGCTTTTTAAGCAATTCCTGCTAGAACAACAATCACGAGAATGATAATATTGCAAGAGATTTCTGCAACTCAGCCAGATTGAAAGGTGAATCACATGCACAGTATCAAACATGCTGACATTGACAAGAAATTTTAAAAGTGATATGACAGGTCCTTGGGGTATATCCGGCGCTTGTTCAGGGGACTCCGAATTACGCTCAAAAACTGTGTAACCGGAAGGACGACGAAGCGCTCGATCTGCAAGACTTGTTTTTCTGACCTCCGCCGAGAGCTATTCGCAGCGCCCAAATTAAGGGGCCTTCGCGCCCGAAGGGGCATCATGGACCAACGAGGACCTCCCGTCACCCTCCGACCGCCAATGTTTGACCCGGGAGGGACGACTTCAGTGATTTTCGAACCTGGTGTCATGGACACCGCACTAAGCCTATCACCTGAAATGGGAGGCACAAACACTCAAGCTGCCAATACAGGGACAACTACGGCCACATCGGGCCCAATAACGGAAGGCATCCAGAACATGCTGACCCAAGAAACCCTTGGCAAATTGGGCCAAATAGAAGTTGACAGAGAAGAAGGCACAGGTCAGCTGCAGGAGAACCCAGCCCGCCGGCCTTCAGACCCACCAAAGATTACCACCGCCGGAGGTGAGCCAACTTTTTCAAGTTCTGGCAGGCGTGATTGAACGCCAACCGGCGATCCTGGAAGCTCTGCAACAATTTGTTGCGCGATTTGTGCCGCTACCACAAGAAGTCCTGAATGACCCGCCCCAGCATAAACATAAAGACCCAAGACAATACCCACGGTCTAGACGCAATAACGATAGGTCCCGGTCGCCCAGGAGACCAACCACTGGGGACCGCGAGGCAGAGTCCTATCAAGGAGTACAACAAATGGAAGATGATGGCCGCTTCCCATCGGCAAACCCGAAGCCACAAGATGACGGCTGGGCTTCTCAAGCTGGCGCGTCGACGTACAGCACGTCCCAAGGACCCACGCCGGGTCAATTCGTACCATCGGCACCGCTAACTGCGACGTCGGTCTCCCAGACAGACGACGACCAAGAATGGCCGCTCCCAGGCGCTTCCTCGCAGATAAGAAAACGAAGCCCACAAGCAACGGAGAAAGACGACAAATCTATACCGGGGTCACTTCCGGTACAAACTGTGGTGCTTCGCTCCGTGGGAAAGAAAGAAGTTGGTGAATTCACTGGAAAAGAAATCCGCGATGCTATCCAGCATGCCGGCATCCACGCTCAAGCAGACTACAGCGTCCACCGGAATGAGAAAGCGAATGTCTTATCCATCACCACCAGGGACCCTAACATCACAGAAAAGCTCATGACAATAAAGGAAATCCGCAAGGGGGACGAAGACAACACATTCCAACCATACAAGGCCCTCGCCGGAAACGAGTGCCGCGGTGTTGTGTACCTACGCGGTCAGGGTAATGAGGTGTCTCCTGCACAACTCCTGGAGGATATCGTGTGCAGAACCCAGAAGGTGGTAGCAGCGCGCCCCTTGGGGAAGAAGGGCAACGTGATACTCGTGACATTTCAGGGCAAGACTTGTCCTAAACGGGTGGCGTACATGCATGAGGTCCTCGCCGTTCGTGAGTACCGCCCGAGACCGCTAGTCTGCTTTCAATGCCATGCAATTGGCCACAAAATGGACGTGTGCCCACGGAAAGGTCAGCGCTGTGGAACGTGCGGCTCCGAGCACGATGGTATGGAGGAGTGCACGAAAGATCCAAAGTGCGCAAACTGTGATGGGGCCCACGTGGCCACGAGCAATGAATGTCCAAAGCGCGCAATCCCACCGCGGCGCACCACGAATAAAACTACGAGAACGGAGGAGAGAAGCAAAAGCCCAAGCCCCCACCACCTGCAGCTGTACCGGTGAGCCAAGATGCCGGCGTGTCGTATGCAGCAGTGACAATGGGAGCATTCCAACCCACTTCATTATTGACGCATCCACCCCAACAGATGGACATGCCGATGCAAATCCTACAGCTTCAATACGCGGGATTTGCGCGAGTTGAAAAACAACTGTCCGAGCTCACGGCGGCCATCCACAAACTCATAGGCACTCGTAGTGACGGATAGTAATTCTCAACATACACATACAAACACCCGAGGGGCAACACACATCCACCAACGCAACAAGCGTCGAGTGAACCCGCAACCATGGATCCTGCAATGGAACTGCGGTGGCTTACAACAGAAAATTCATGAATTCAAAACGCGTCTGTCAATACTTAACAACAAGGCACCTGACGTTATTCTTCTTCAGGAGGCTAACGTCAGGAATCTTAAAATTAGGGGATACAACACTTACATAAACCCCAGTATCCAAAGACAGACATCAAATTTCGGTATTGTAGTTACACTTATAAAGAAAAAGCACAAGCAGGCAAAATTGAACTCCGAGGCCTCGTGTTCTGATGACCGCGAAGTCGTCTCCACGCGGGTCAAGTTTGGAGACACACCCATCAACATACATAACACATACATAAGACCGTGCGGGGACTCGAACGAGGTCAACTGGATAAAGGGCTTGGTAGAAAAGAACAAGCATACCATCCTAGCTGGAGACTTCAACGCCCGACATACCGCGTGGGGATACCCGAACAAAAACGCCCGGGGAAAACATATCAAGAAAGCGTGCCTCGAAGCTGGGCTTCATCTATGCAACGACCCTGACACTCCAACACGGCTGGCCCAAGTCGCCAGCCAAAACGACACGTCCCCCGACCTCACTTGGGCCTCTCCACGTCTACAGGTACAATGGCAAGTCCAGACTGATCCATGGGGCAGTGACCACCTCCCCATACACATAAAGCTCCCCATTAGCACCTCGCCCAGGCGTCGAGTCACTTTCACAAAGTGGGACAACTTCCGCACCGCAATGAGCCGTCTTGCCAACGTCCCATTTGCAGATCGGATTCAACAAGCCCTTCGGGAGTCCCGTGCAGAATACAACGTCAAGGAAGACACACCACCTCCCGACTTGCACCTGATCAAGCTGTGGGACAGGAGACTGGAGGCTCTCCAGCGCTACAGAGCCAGGAGATCCCTCCGGAATAAGATCCGCCTAAATCACACGACAGCCAAGGCCAAAAAATACACAATTGAGCTCCGCCGCACTATCTGGCGTAGCCTGTGCGACTCCTTTAACGAACGGACAGGCTACCGCAAGCTGTGGCAAGCCTACAAAGGGCTTGCCGGGAAAACAAAAATGTGCAACACCGGAAGCAATCTAGCGCTCCGCCTTGACATCACGGAAGAGCAGCTTGCGGAAGAGGCAGGAGACTGTTTCTTCCCCCAACAACCCGAGCCACCCGCGGCCGAAGTCTACGCCCGGGAAACCATCGTGCACGAACAGCCGGCGGACGCCCTTTTCACGCTCGCAGAACTCCTGGACGCTCTTGGTGCGGCACGAGCAAAGTCGGCACCTGGACCAGACCGTGTAACCATCACCGCGCTCCGGAACCTTCCACAAGATGCCATGAAGGAGCTCCTTGACACTTTCAAACACCATTTGGGTGAAGGGTGAACTCCCATCCGGACCGTGCTCCGGAGACCTTCCACCGAGGATGCCTTGAAGGAGCTCCTTGACACTTTCAACACCGACCTGGGTGAAGGGTGAACTCCCATCCGGACCGTGCTCCGGAACCTTCCACAGGATGCCATGGAAGGAGCTCCTTGACACTTTCAGCACCATTTGGGTGAAGGGTGAACTCCCCATCCGGACCGTGCTCCGGAACCCTCCGCAGGATGCCATGCGAGGAGCTCCTTGACACTTTCAACACCATTTGGGTGAAAGGGTGAACTCCCATCCGGACCGTGCTCCGGAACCTTCCACAGGATGCCATGAAGGAGCTCCTTGACGACACTTTCCAGCACCATTTGGGTGGTGGTGCACCTCCCATCCGGACCGTGCTCCGGAACCTTCCACAAGGATGCCATGAAGGAGCTCCTTGACACTTTCAACACCATTTGGGTGAAGGGTGAACTCCCCATCCGGACCGTGCTCCGGAACCTTCCACAGGATGCCATGAAAGGAGCTCCTTGACACTTTCAACACCATTTGGGTGAAGGGTGAACTCCCATCCGGACCGTGCTCCGGAACCTTCCACAGGATGCCATGAAGAGACTCCTTGACACTTTCAACACCATTTGGGTGAAGGGTAGGAACTCCCATCCGGACCGTGCTCCGGAACCTTCCCTGAAGGATGCCATGAAGGAGCTCCTTGACACTTTCAACACCATTTGGGTGAAGGGTGAACTCCCATCCGGACCGTGCTCCGGAACCTTCCACAGGATGCCATGGAGGCTCCTTGACACCTCCTTTCATTTGGGTCAGAAGGGTGAACTCCCATCGGACCGTGCTCGGGACCTTCCTAGGATGCCATGAAGAGACTCCTTGACACTTTCAACACCATTTGGGTGAAGGGTGAACTCCCATCCGGACCGTGCTCCGGAACCTTCCACAGGATGCCATGAAGGAGCTCCGCTGACACTTTCAACACCATTTGGGTGAAGGTGAACTCCCATCCGGACCGTGCTCCGGAACCTTCCACAGGATGCCATGAAGGAGCTCCTTGACACTTTCAACACCATTTGGGTGAAGGGTGAACTCCCATCCGGACCGTGCTCCGGAACCTTCCACAGGATGCCATGAAGGAGCTCCTTGACACTTTCAACACCATTTGGGTGAAGGGTGAACTCCCATCCGACTGGAAGAGGTCTACAGTGATCCCTATCCCAAAGCCCGGCAAGACACCACACGCGGTGGCTAACCTCCGCCCGATCTCCTTGACGTCCAACCTTCGCAAAGTTTTGGAGCGCATGGATTCTTGAATCGACGGGTGCCTTCCATCCCATGCAAACGGGCTTCCGACCTCACCTTTCGACACAAGACAGCCTGCTCATGATACATCATGATATCTACGAGCGCCGGCTTTTTAAAAGCCAACCGCGTACGCTCGTAGGCATTGACCTGCGGAAGGCATTCGATTCGATACCACACAGCACAGTCGTGGCCGCCGCAGAGAAACGAGGCTTACAAGGCCGCCTCCTGAATGTCATCAAAACATTCGTACAGGATCGCACGTTACAAGCTCTTATCGGACAAACCGAAGGCCAATGGAGAACAAACACAGGGGGCGGTTTTGTCGCCGCTTCTATTCAACCTCGCCATGGTGGACCTGGCTCTCGCCCTCGAAGCCGTCCCACAAGTTCGCTTTACCATTTATGCGGATGACGTCACCCTGTGGACGACGGCAGGCGGGGCAGCAACAACGCTACATGCAGAGTGCGCTTGACGTTGTCATGACCTTCGCCCTCCAGTCAGGGTTGGAGGGCTGAGGACAGCGCTCTTGTCTGTCTAATTCCTCGTCCTTGTATTCTTTGCGCTTCTTCAGGTGAACATGAACCAGCATGTGCTCCAACCGTCCGGTCCGTTTAAGAAGCCATGTCGATGCGGCCGTGCTATAAGTGAAGCAAATGAGGAAAAAGTCTCTCTACAGGAGCAGGCGAGCACGTTGCTGTGGTGTAGTTGACGAAAGCAGGCTTTTATCACCGGATAAAGGATAAAAACGAGATCAACAAATCCCTCTTTTTTTTCTTTTTTTTTTTTCAGTGTGGCTGCGTTTGATTGAGCGCTGCTGGCCCGAAGTCTGACTCGCAGCATCTTCTCAAAATTTCCGGCACACCCCTTATTTTTTTAAATTTGTATTGAGTATTGTGAAAATACACGATACACTAAAAATGTATTTTCGACACCGATACAAAGATACTTTCACTTCCGGCAAGTGATACCTAATACCGATACACAAAATGTATCGAAAGACAGTATCGAAGTTGCACGTATCTTCGACACTGCCCATGCCTGGGTAGTGGTTTGTATTAGAGCACTGCACGGGCCCTGGCCAGTCCGAAAGCCCGAGCCCGCTGCCCGGCCTCGCGGGCCGGGCTCGGGCTTGAACAAAAAAATATTTCGGGCCGTGCCGGCCCGGGCTGTGGCTGGGCAGTCGTGTGCCACAAATTCTAAATTGTTGATAACAAAACGTGTGCTTATTGATCGATTAGGTTCAATGAAAACAAACAAGCAAAATGCAAAATCACTACGGCGCCGTTCAAAAAAAAAAAAAAAAGACGTCTTGCGTTTGGAAAGTTTTTACGTGGATAAAAGAAAACGTATATAATTCCACCAGCATAGTAGGAATGTACGGTCAAGAAAACGAGGGCACTCCAGTCGCAGGGTACAACATGAATGCTTTTTTCCTCTGCTTTTCAAACTAAAGAAGAAAAGACGCGAGTTTTACTTTGCACTTTGTGTGGTCTTGCTATGCCACCAAAGATAAACTACCAAAAATAATTTTATGCTTATACAGCCTTTTGAAGATGCACTATCGTGATTGTGATTGTTTCTTCACACACAAAAAAAAACAAAAAAACATGTAGATAGGGAAGTTCTTTGTGGAACGAATTGAACGAAAAGTTTAATGTTCAAGAAATGCATACAGTAAATAAAATATTGCCCACCTTTTTTATTCTCGAAATCACTTATGAAGTGCATATTTTGCCCATATTCTCGAAAATGCATCGTCTAAATAAAAATATTTATTGTAACCAAAAAAAAGAAAATCTCGGCTCAAGTTCAAAAGAAATTTAAATCAAATATGCTCGCTTTACGCTTAGAAACTTATATTATTTATATTTAAGTTATATTGTATAACTTAAAGTTATATTATATTTTAAGTTATATTGTATAACTTAAAGTTATATTATATTTTAAGTTATATTATATAACTAAGGCTTATATTTTTAAAAAAATTGTCAGGCTAGGGCCGGGCTCAAGCTTCCGTCTACAAATTCTGCCGGGTCCGGGCAATGTCTTTTCCGGGCCGGGTGACAGGTCGGGCCGGGCCTAGAAATTCCGGCCCGTGCAGTTCTCTACTTTGTATATTGGGCTGGTTTCGTGAGCCCGCGGCGCGGTTCTCGCCGAGCTCTTTCGCTCCGTTCGTTCGCTCGTTACGTCCATTTTCCCTCTTCCAAGCGGGAAAGAGTCTTCTGGCGGGAGGCGGGGACCGAGCGGCGGCGGTGGCACAACGTAGCGTCAAACCGAGACGCAGCGACGGCGCAGTTTGCGCGAAACCGCCGGAACCCGGGAGGAAAGACTGGCTCATGGAAGACAACAGTATGCGGACCGCATGCGGCCATCGAGGAAAGCTGTATTATATAGTGGCTGCATTTGAAACCGCCGACGCCCAGGAGAACAGACTGCAGGCTCTCCGAGCACAACAGCGTGCGGACCATTGCGAGATTGGAATTCCCGTCCTTGGCGGAGTCGGAACCCCAGGGCTCCGAATCAGCGAGCGACCACAGCGACTTCGGTATCATTATTTTTTTTTTGGTTCAGTTGTTCCGCGTGAGTTTCCGAGCGCGCACGCGTAGTCGAAGCATGACGGAAGGCAACTAGCACAAGGTGGAGGCGGCGCATCTAAAGTAGACGCCTCGCCGGTCGCATCTTATCGGGGACTATGGGTGTTGTCTCGAACACAGCCGGCGGAGTATATAACAACGGTTAAAAAAGAGCTTACCTAAATCGTCTTTGGCTAAAAGAAGAGACCACTGCCATATCTGTATCTGACATCGTGTATAGTTTATGCGAGTGCAACGACGAAAACGTCCAGCCATATCCTCGCTCTCTTTATCGCGGATCCCAGTCTGCGCCCGAATGTTTTATGTGAGAGACAACACACTCTTCCTGAGGGGTTCGGACGGAAATGTGCGACCAAAGTAAACACGGGCTGTAGGTGCCCTTCCGGGAATTCCTGGGCAAGTATACGGGAGGCTGCAACTTATAAGTACCCGGCGCAAGAAGGAACGATGGAGGGTCAACATCTTGACAAAGAGTCGCGGGTCCGCGGAAATCGCAGGGCGCATAAAAAAAAAAAAAAAAAAAAACACGGAGGAAACGTCGACGACGGAGCATCGTAAATAGGTGTGTCGCGAACTTTGGTCGAACCAGAGTTTTAGGTCGAACTTTCGGGCTCGACTTCCGACCTTGACCTTAACCAGATTCGACCGGTTCGACTTTGTGGACAGTGTGGCCAGACCTTGATACAAGCGTAGGTTTGAAGAATTTGTTTTTTATGCAAAAGTTTTTTTTTAACTTTATGAACAGTTGCAATTAAAAGAAACTAATTATGACCACTGAAGCAGTTAACAACTTAATTTTTTGTACTGTATTAACTGAAATAACCAATCAGTGCTGCCCTTAATTCATCCCTTAGCCATCACCATCCAATTCTAAGCCAATTGGCCAGCCTGTCGCGCACGCGCATAGCAGTCCAACCTGAGTCGAACCTTTGTTGAACTTTTCGCAAGAAGTTCGAAAAAGTCGAACCTGGACGAATTCGAACCTGGACCGGTTCGCAACACCCTAATCGTAAAGAGCGATTCAAAGTCAAGAAGTGTTGCAGGGAGGATGAGGACGGCCACAATTAGAAAACTGGAAAAGTTGCGAGACAAACGGGGTACTGCGTCCAGCAATAGTGAAGGTAACCTCGAGAGGGAACCCTTCATCGTGGCTGCTGAATTCGCTGACGATGACCAAGATGGCGTGTACGCTGATCGTGATGAAAGCCTCCTGCGCTGAAGCTTTGAACAAACTGTAGCGCCCTCGTTTTGGGTCGTACAAGCTCACCTGATTGAGCCTCGCACTACTTTATGGCACGTTAGTTTGAGCTTTTTATTTACTGCCTGGTCTGAAGAGCTAAAAACACCTTTGGACGCGAAAAATCAGCCAGACTCAACGCCGTAAGAACAATCAAAGTGCCGAATTCATGCCACCACCGCTAGGGTACGCGTCTCTTATCTCTGGGTGGTGACGTCGAAACACCTGTGTCGCGACGCTTTCATTTTCTTTTTCTTCGTCCTGATCTGCTACGGAACGCAGTGAAACGGCATCTCCTGGCTCACGCGCTAGCGTCGTAGCTTTGAGGCGTTCAGAATTTTGTTGTTTCTTTGTACTTTTCATCGTGATCCACTGTGCTCCGCACCAGACAGGCACGCTTCATGCATGCCTGACAGTTTGAGGCGCTACTAGCTTGTACTACCCAAAACAAGGCCTAACAAGCCTCTTTTCGCAGCACCCCTGGGCAACGCAGGAGGCCATAGTCTTCCCCTTTGAGCAGTGCTGGAATTTTAACGCCCATGTACCAAATCGAATCACATTCTGTTCGAACCTGGTTTTGGAAGAGAATACTATACGCCTCTATTATGTAGCTACATTGTCAATGGGTGCGTTAAGTCCGCGCTCCTTTACTCCTGACTCCGACGCTCCGAGTTTCATGCTCCGAGCGCAGCAACTAAACGGCGCATCGCGTACAGGAGCGCGACACACCGAGGCTGCGTTCCAAACCTACTCGAATGGATCCGACTTACCCTGGCGGCAGGCACGTAGCCCAAATTTTTGTTTCGGGGGGGGGGGGGGTGCTTATGACAAAATGCTGTATGAGGGGAGAGGAGGTCCCAGCAAAATAGAAGATTTCGGGAGAGGGGGGGGAAGGGGGGCAAGCCCCATGCCCCCCCCGGCTACGTGCCTGCCTGGCGGATTGTGTCACGTGACAACAAAAATAGAGGAACGCTCGACGCGGGTAGGTTTTCGAACGCTGTAGGGTACCGAACCTTTACCCTCGAGTGAGATCGAGTAAATTTTGGAACACGGCCCGAAACTATCGACGAGCCTCACCAGCTCCTTCCGACCCCATGGTTATGACGAACCCGGTTTCTCCTGGATGCGGGTGGCAGAAGCCGAAATCATTTCGAAGATAAATTAATTAGGCCCGTGTGGAGCGGCAGAGTCTAAAGCAAAAGAGACGGCGACGTTAGGAAGTTTCTAAGAAACGTTTTAATATTCCTGAAAGGTTTGAAGACTCGCTTCGTGCACATATGTGGAAACTTGGAAAGTTACCTTGGCCGATCTATTTATGAACCATGGATGCTGTTCCGATTTAAATTAAAGACAACATTCTTGAACCCGCTCGTCGACGCAGGAAGCACTCAAATTTGTCAGAGAGTTCGTGGTTCCGTCTCGACGGAAGGTATACGTCGACACCGGCACACCGTCGTTCGATAGCACGTCAATTCGTTTTTAGGCGGTATCCAAGAACAAGTTTTTTCTGCAACACTTAACAGATATGTTTCGGCTTTCCAATCAAAGTATCTTGATTCGCTGGGCTAAGCAGCAGCGTTCCGACTGTCTCCTCATATCAACCTTTCTGTCGCTGAGCTGTCGGCACGCTACCGTTCGATATATGAATTAGTTTTCAGGCGAGATGCATGACCAAACCTTTCCCGCAACGCTAACTGATGTTTCGGCTCTCCAATCTGAGTATTTCTATTCGCTGCGGCTGGGCTAAGCATTCTAAGCAGGGCCAGCGGTCTGTCTTTTCATCACAACTTTTCTGTCACCGAGCTCTCAGCACGCTCGATCGATAGATCAATTCGTTTTCAGGCAAGACGCACGAACAAACCTTTTCCTCAGCGCTCACTGATGTTTCGGCTTTCAGATCGAAGTACCTTTATTCGCTGGGCTAAGCATTCAAAAGGGGCAGAGCGGTCCGAATGTCTCCTCATCTCGACAACTTTTCTGTCGCTGCGCTATCGGCACGCTCGTTCGATAGATCAGTTCGTTTTCAGGCAAGACGCACGAACAAACCTTTTCCTCAGCACTCACTGATGTTTCGGCTTTCAAATCGAAGTACCTTCATTCGCTGGGCTAAGCCTTATAAAAGGGGCAGAGCGGTCGGAATGTCTCCTCATCTCCACAACTTTTCTGTCGCTGCGCTATCGGCACGCTCGCTCGATAGATCCATTCGTTTTCAGGTAAGACGCACGAACAAACCTTTTCCTCAACACCCACTGATGTTTCGGCTTTCGATTCGAAGCATCTTTATTCGGTGGGCTAAGCCTTATAAAAGAGGCAGAGCGGTCTCAGGGAACCTGGACGTCAGCGCACAGCTGTTGCAGCGGCGAGGACCCGAAACACACTTGTTCGCTCGGGAGAAGTGTGTTTTGGCGTCTCGCCGCAGCGGGGCGCCAGTCACGTGGCTCTGCTCTCATTCGTTGTCTGCCGCTCCACCTTTTCCATTTCGGCGACCGCTTCTCGTGGCGATCTGCCAGGCTTTGTCAGTATATAGGAGGCTATGGCTGCACATGCAAGAGCTGTGCGCTGACGTCCAGGTTCCCCGAAAAATGGCTCTTTGATGCTCTGTGCTACCAGATCCTCGCGCTCCAAAGCTGCGACCGAGCGCTCTATGGCTCCGTCGTCGAACTGCCTTGCTTTGTGAGTACAGAGGAGGCTATGGTGCAACTATAGCTTTGACAGAGTTTGAGTACCGCATAAGCTGCGCTAGCCTTGACAACAAAGAACGCAATAGTTGACGCCGTTGACGTCGCATTGGCGTTCAATCCTGCCGGATTTTGCGAGACAGGTTTGGACTGGTAATATGTCTAGTATCCTGCATTGCTATTAAGTTTCTTGACCGATACACTTTTCTGACCCAAGAATATATTGACTTCCAACTGGATGGAGCTCAAATCGCACCCTGGACTGGTCCACCGCTGAGAAAATTTGCATAGTCTGGGCATCGATCCCTGGACCTCTTCCAAGACGGAGCGCCCTACCGAATGAGCTGACCGGGAGCGAGCCGTCAGTGAAACAGTCTTAACCGTACATACCTTAGATGGAGCGCAACTCCCGCCTAGAGGGCGCTAGTTGTGCTCCATCTCAGGTTGAAGATAATTTACCTTGGAAAGTTTTCCTATATCAATATAACATCTAATCTTTCGGACTATGCGTTTTACTTGGTCAAAGGTCATCAATTAATGTGTTACCACCGTGAAAAAGCACTTATGAGCAAAACTCTGTTAACGTGCTCTCACGGAGCGAGGCAGTCTTCTACAGCAAAAACAGGAAGTTGTGTGATCCACGAACATATATTATACTAATTACATGACTAGAACTGATACGGTCACAAGAGACGATTGTGGTGTTCTTTGTCTGGCCATTGCAGCCACGACTGGTGTCTTTAAAATGCACTAACATGCATGGTGGTACACGAATCTAATACAACGCACTTATCCCATCTTTCACCGTGAATCTCGTATCCCATCTCTCACTATGAATCTGAGCGAAAGATAAGTACTTATAAGTAAAGTGTTATTCCTTGCAAACACACCGAAATCTTACTCGGAATTTCAGCCAATTGCGACTAATCTTATGCCACCAGAGACAGATAGAAGTGCAAATAAAATTATTATTATTATTATTAACAGTATAATTAGTGAGACACATAGTGAAAAGGCTCATCGCTCAATGAACTGAACCGCAAGGCAAGACATCAGCCTTATGGGTCGAAAGATATCCCAAACGCAGCAGGACACTTAGTGCAGGTATGCACTCCTGTCCCAAAACCATGTTTAGATCAGAGTGATTCTCAAATTCCAGGTTTCCTCACTGCCTACAAAATGGCTTGTCTCAGAGTCCCGAGCATCCGTCACTTGGACTCTTGCATCCACTGAAGGCTCGTAGGGCTACACTGTCGCGCTAAGTTACCACTTATTCTGTTCGAATACACTCGCCGCCCTCGACAAGCAATGCAAACAACCTACGTTACACTGAAATGACATCCACTGCAAGCCCTGCACTCCTGTCTGGCGCATGACTAGGAGTACACCAGTACACTTCCAATGGAAAACCACGTCATCCGTCGCTGTCAGCAAGCAAAAAGCTAGCAGAGCTAAAACCGAGATGACGCAGACTGCAAGTCAGTTATTGCCGCATTAACATGATTCTGGACTAACGGAATCAGCTGGCGCTCTCAATGGAGAACAACATCGCGGCCAAGGGAACTGCGGGCGCAGATGTGCCAAGTTCGCTGAAGTGCGCGAGAGAAATTGAAGATGTGTTGCCGACAACTCTATCGATTGCAAAGCCGGGGAAATCCAGACATCACGTCTCGAAAATCCATACATGTACAAATAAAGTGCATATGAGAGGGAGTAGGAGAGAGAGGAGATACGACGAAAGTGATGCAGCTGGACAAGAGGCGACTTACGTTTTTCTTTCTTCTTGTGCAAGATCAATGCAGCCTCCAGTGACAGGACATCCCGGCGCAATGTCGCTGGTCGCCGATGCACGACAATGACTTACGCATCTGTGCAGTTGTTCTTTGCACGTCGGTGGGAGCGGAGCACAGCACGGGGGAAAAGGAGAACCGTGATTTGGCAGTCATATTGAATGCTCCAGGCTCCCAAGTGGGCAATACCGGAGGATGAGCGGAAGCTGGCGGGGCATCACTGGTGTCAAATGCATCCCTTTCGGAAGCTGTAGAACTGTGGCTCGCCCTGGTGGCGACTTCGGCGGCGCTTTAGATAGTGCGTGTTCTAGGGCACAGGGGGCGCCACTATACAAACCAATTTTTGAGCGGATGGATAAGCTGCGGCGGAAATTCTGTGGCGACTCGCGCCACCAAAGTTCTAAACAATAGCTTTCGTTTTATCTTTTTCTTTCGTCATTCATTGACATTGTTAGACATATCAAATTCAAGTGAATCTTTTCTTGCCGACATTTTCATGCACAGTTCTCCAATCGTTAACTACAAGCAGGACAAAACCTCAAAGGACTGCTTTCAAAATTATGACCCTTACTGGTTAGGGTGAAAATACTGCACGGTAGGCTGCACAAAATAAACCTTCAAGCAGCCAAGTTCATAATTCCTATATTGTTTACTTCAAGGCAACTCTATGTTGTGATAGATGATAATGTTTGGCTGTGTTGGCTACTCCTCCATCTTTTCCATTTTGCTAAAACACCCGAGACTGGGTGAAGAAAAAAAAAATCTTGAAAACAACCCAAAGTAAACGAGACAGGAAAAGAAGCTTTCCTCCATCCTGCAGTGTTAGCAGAACTTTAAAGGGGTACGGAAACGTAATTCTAGCGCTCCTTTTCTAGCTATGTGTTGCATGTTGCAGCATAACCTCAAAAATACCAGTCCTTTCATTGAAAGGCACAAGCAAACTAATTTCAAAGCTAATTAAGCAATCTTTCAATGTGCACCTGGTGGATGAATGTGGAGTCTATTTGGGAGGTAGTCTAGCAACGTTGGGAAACTTGCTACGTAGTCATGACGTAGCAAGTCCCATCAGAGTAGCGCCGCTCTTTGGAATTTCAACATTTTCCTTTTCAGCTTTCGTCCTCAACTCACAAATCGCGCATTGTACCAAACAGTTCAAGAAGACAGAAAAGAGAAACTCCCCTCTTTCTCGGACCCTCGTTTGTGTACCCGGACACAGCCATTCTCCCCCTAGAAGATTAGCCCGTCGCTCAAAACTCGGACAAAAGTTGCTTTCCCCACCCCGTTTACCCCTAAGCTGACAGTGCTGTGGAAGCTACGTGCTCCTTGGGCCAGCCAAACGCTCGTTACCCCACGGGCACTTCGAACGGCTCGATTGTAACGCGTTGACGCTATTGACACCACCACAACGCTGACAATGCCACCAACGGCAAAGCTCATAACCACGCCAGCATTGCTACGTCACGAATGCGGGGAATCTTTTCTTTCCGTTTTTGCTTGTGCCGGATATCCCATGACGCATCGCGCTCTCCGTTCGCTTCTCTTCGAGCACTTGCTCGAGTGCACCGTTTGGAACGAAAAATACAGCCAGTCGTTCAAAATACAAACGGGCGATTATCATTTACGGTTATTATCTGTCATGCTTAACTCATTTCCGAACGAAATTTGAATATTTCAATTTTTGTTTCCGTACCCCTTTAAGCTGTTATAATTTACGGATAGGGTCTATAACTGTTTCCGATAAATGCCTACAAATTGCTTAACTGCACTCAAAATTCGACAGGCGCAACTCCAGCAAGGGCATTCTTGATTAGCAAGTGGCACACTAAAAAACACAACTTCACGAGGCTTCTGAAAGCAACCTTTTAATGTGGTAATAGTTTCCCCCCTCCCTCCCCCCTTCCCCTTCCAAGGTGGAATGATGAATGACACAGTTTGTTTCTTTATTAATCAACCAGCTCAAGGGTACCCAGCCTATAGAGACATGTGCATGTATTTACAAGACAGGAAGCACAAAAAAAAAAAATAAAAAAAGAGTGACCTATGAAACATTCACAAGGTTATGAAATGCGGCGTTCCGAGCGTCGTCGGCGATGAACAACAAACTGCGCCGTTATCCGTGACTGGGAAATGTGTAAAAGAGGAAAAGAAATGTAGGTAAACACGGCGCTTCTGTCGCTGACGCCGGCAATAAGTGGCATGGGTCCTTGCAAAACCATTCTCGCTTAGACACACAGCCTTGGGGAAACCGTGCTCTGTAAGTCCCCGTCGCTAAAACATGAGCTGCAAATGCAAGAAAGCGAGATAACGATCACTTCAAAACGTGAATACGCACATACACACACAAAAGCAATCTGTACACAAACAAATGAACAAGCTTTTTAAAGGGACACCGAAGACGATATTTCAATATTGCTTTTCTAAAAGTGGTGTTTTCCTCACACGCACAGTTAGCTAATGCCACGAGTAACCAATAGGGTACGGCACATTTCAAACCCTCAACGGCATTGCAGACAATTCTGTTTGCACTTAACAGCGTCCACAATATCTTTGCGAGAGGTTCGATCTCTGGCTAACAGATTTTGATCGTGGCATGACAATGTCAATTGCAGCGACTACACCTCATGCAACCAAAATATGCATGATGCAATGCCAGGTTGAAAACAGAATCAAAGCACGCTGGAATCGAGAAAGGCATCTTCCTCAAAATCATGAAAACAGATACATGACAACTTGAAATTAATTCCATAGAGGTGCTGCTCTGCCCATTACACCAAGTGCACCTCTGAATGCAAAAAGGCAGAATCAAATTCATCTTTTGAAACCAATCTGTACAACGAGAGAGAGAGAGAGAGAGAGAGAATAAATGAAGACTGCGGAGTTTGGCAGCCTTAAAGCTGTAAAACTCTAAATCTGGCTTGATAGTATGTACCTTGCTTGCACCTCTTTGAACTCAAAACAAGAACCTATGCAAAAACCTACGCAACAGAACCTACACAGAAATGTCGGCAAAGTAGGCTGAGTAGTACACATGTTGCAAGACCGCATAAACATCAGATGGATTTCGACTGACACTTCCGTTATAATGTTTGTTCTCTATGCTGCCATGAAACTTTACATAAACACAAGAGACAATAGAAGGTAATAAGCGCAGTCACCACCTCAACTCAAAGAATGAACTGAATAGTCGGACGGAATAGAGTACAAATAATGATAGTACCGTAGTGAACATGTTGCATTTTTGTGGTCTTTCCCATGAGCCCATAAAGAAGCTTGAAGATAGGAACCAAACAACCCAAAGAATATTTTGACTGACTTTTGAGCTGTTAAAGACACCGAGGAACCATGGTAAAAAAATGTTTTCCAATGGGTTGTAGTTTACAGGTTGTGCATGCAACTGTTTTGTAAGAGCTCCAGTTTTTTTTTTTTTCACATGTTACCAAGTTACTTATAGAAAAGAATAAATATTGATGCTGGTAGTCAACACTCATGTCATGTTCATAAGATGAGTGGTGCCAAGAAAAGGTGTAAAACAGGAAGTGTTTAAACATGAGCTTCAGGTTCAATCACAAATAAACATGCTTTCAATATCAAAGCACCGACAAACTGAGGGAGAAGAGGATACGAGAGCGAGCAGGGACGTCGAAACGCCGAGCTCTGGTTGAAACAATTAGTGGGTAGACCTAAAACTAGCTGCCTTTGTCTTCACTAAACTCGTTGAACGCGTCAGAACGCAAAACACCTGCATACGACGTTTGGTTGTCGCATTCGAACGCGTTCACGAGTGCAGTGGAGACAAAGACAGCTAGCTTCGGGTCTGCCCACTTATCGTTCGAACCAGAACTCGGCGTTCTGACATCCCCACATGCTCTCGCCTCCTCCTCTCCCTACGTTTCTCAGTGCATTGGGAACACTTCAGGACCAACGAATCATTTTACGACCATAAAAGCCCGAGAACAGAAAAGAAGTCAGCGATCGACAAGAAATGGATAGAAGACACACTCTATCACGAAATGGGGACAGAAGCGAGGGATTACTGTTACAAGACCCGATACATCTATGGTTTTGTCCCCGCAAGTCTGGTCAGTCTACTCGTCCAAATGTGATGCAGCCAGAGAGCACAAAATTTATAGCTGCGGAAAGAGATTCCAGCGACGTACGCTGAGGGTTTCGGTTTTCACAGCCACGAGTTGTCACTTGTAAGTTTCAGTCCAGTAGACAGGAGGCCACACAGGTTTATAGCTCGCCAATTTAGAATAGAACCCTTCCGAAATTCAGTACGGTCACTTCGGTCGCTAGAACCGTCCAGGTAGCAGGCCTACACACCCCTGGATGTTGCGAGTTCGATCAAGGGCTTTACTTAGGTGAGTACTCCACACAAACCGTTGATTTCTTCGTCACCATCAAAACTGAAACGAGCCGAGAAAGAACTGTACAGCAGAAAACGCATTACCGTCCGCCGTTGTTGTACGAAACAGTGATGGTGCCCGACTAAATGCTAAATTTTTACTACCATTCTGTGTAGCCACCAGACGGCTACACAGAATACAAACCAGAGACGAACGAACAACAAGAAAGGAAGAGCCGTACACGTCTCAACCCGGAGGTCGAGACGAGTGTTTGTCTCTCTCTCGTTGTCCGTTTTGGCTCCGGTTTAAATTACACGTATGGTAACTTTAAACAGCTCGCCTGTCTATTAACCTCGTCTTCAACCGCCAGAGAGGGCACTGAATTTCGGAAAGGGCTCGTCGCAACAGAACGTGTGGCACCCTTTCCCGCCCCTACCCTCGGTTTTTGAGGGGCCCCCTCTCACCGCACCTTTTTCTGCTGGCGCAGGCGGTAGAGGTCGTGGGCGGGCGGCACCAGCCCCCCTCCTCTCCCTCGCTGTCCTCGGCCGGGGTGCCACCCGCGGCCGGTGCCGCGGCGTCCGCCCGGTGCTTCCGCTTGACTCCGCCCCCTGGTTAGCTGCGCCCTGCTGCGACGCCGCTGTGCCGTGTTCGAACAGCTTCAGGTGGTCCTTAGAGACGCCGTTTTCACTGGGCCGGGGCGCTGCAATGACGTCTGGTAAATACGCGCTACCCGCGTCGCCAGTGACCACGGCGTAGGTGAGACAAGAGCGACTACATGAGCTACGCTTAGAGTGTCGGCACTCTGTTCCCCAATGTTGTTGTGAGCACCACCATCTTAGTACTCAGTACAGAGCAGATGCAACTGACGATTGTCACGATTCAAAAGTGAGAGTTTCTCGGCGTTAGATTCGGTGTTATGAAGCTCGTGTAATATTGATTTGCTCTGTCGCAAACTGTTTGAACATTTGTGAAGGACGGAAAAGTGCTTCCACGATTTCAGATAAAGATGTGTAAAAGTGCCAAAAACGACAGGGACAAAGAAGGGTGGAAACAACACAAGGCGCACTCGTAACTGAAGTTTATTTAAGAAAACCACATACGGCAATATAAGCCAGAGTAAAATGCCTATTCGTCACAACAATCGACAAAACCGCTTGATAACATTAAAACCTTTCTCTGAGAGGGCAAGGGAGGGTTCGCTGATGCACTTATTCCCTTTTGCCCTAATCTCAAATGCCTCGTAAGCTTCTCAGCACACTTTTTCTTTATATTTTGCTAGAATCTTAACATCATGCAGAACTGGTGAGCATGGGCAATGAATACAATGGACGATGAGATTACTCAAAGGGCTGGCTTTCATGGCTACTGTATGTTCGCATGCACGGTCATTGACACACCTACCCGTCTCACCAATGAACACGGAACCGCAAGTCAGCGGCCACATGCGGCAGCCATGAAAGCAAGCCCTTCTGGTAATCTCATCATCCATTGTATTCATTGCCCATGCTCACCAGTTCTGCATGATATTAAGATTCTAGCAAAATATAAAGAAAAAGTGTGCTGAGAAGTTTGCGAGGCGATCGAGATTAGGGCAAAAGGAAATGAGCGCATCAGCAAACCCTCCCCTGCGTTCTCAGGGAAAGAGTTTAATTTTATCAAGGGGTTTCGTCGATTGTTGTGACGAATAAGCGTTTTACTCCGGCTGGTATTATGTGCTTTTCTTCAATAAACTTCAGTTGCGAGTGCGCCTTATGTTGTTTCCACTCTTTGTCCCTGTCATTTTTGGTGCTTTTATATATCTGAATATGAGCCAACTGGCCCAACTTTCCACTTTGCTTCACATAAAGCTTCAGATAACTGGCAACCGTGATTTTAAGTGCCAAGATGGGTAAATGTCGTCACTCCGAAGCACAGCTTATTTAGCAACTCTAGGTGAGACTAAGCGCAGGAAGGCGAGGGAGCGCTCCCGAAGAAAGCGAAATGCATCGTTCAATCTGCGCAACGAATCGCGCTACGAGGAGAGATCGCCTCACGACGAACTGCAGCAGACGCCACGAGCCATTCCAGTCAATCCGTTACAGCGCACCCTGCGCATCGCGACGTGTTGCAATTTGAGGGTTGTGCGACGCTTGCACGGAGCTGAATCGGCTTCAACAGCTCATGCGCACAAGGCAAAACAGAGCACGCTTGACTCGGCTCTCGCAAGAATCCGGTTCCATCGCGCACGCGTGGCGCTCATACCCGGCGTGGGCGAAGGGCAGCTTGTTGGCAAACGAGCGCGTCGGCGTGACGGAAGAGCTAGGAACGATTCTTGGAAATCTCGAGAAAAACGAGCGGTCCCATGTGGACCCACCGTACGTTCACGGCAACTGCCACGGCACGTCACTGCGAACCGTCGGGTGTCGGCGTCACCGTTCGCGCATTGCGGAGTTTCGACAGCGAGTTTTCGACAACGTTGTCGTTACTGGACCACTGACGACCGACCCCAGGTGGCACGCACGTCGAACCTCGACGAAGTCGTGTCAGAGCTTAAAAAACAGTCCGCCTCAGCGTCGCTGCGCGCGGTGTCATGCTCGTTGCGTGACACCGCGCTACACGCCGGCGGCATCGCTGACCAGCCAATCGGCACTGCATGGATCACACTAGTGCGGACGTTTTGCAGGGAGGCGCAGTGCTTGCGTGATGTGACGACGGATGGAGGGACAGACGAATACGGCTGAACCCATTTAGTCTAGCGGTGGCTTGCGCCTGCATAGCCGACGGCTTTCAGTTTTAACGATTGACTCCGATTCAATCTACGATCAATCAAGAACAATAAAGACTTCATCACATGTCGCGAACTGTGACCCTCTGGCGGGCGCTGCTCGAGACTCCCACGCGCCGCATTCATAGAACACCGATAAAGGCAAGTCCTCGAAGCTGTGGCGTAGCTCTGCAATAACGTGCCCGCTTAGCGCATGGCACGCTCCGTGGGACCGAATCTTCAGAAAACCGCGGCGACAGGCGACCCTTTTCGAGCGTTCAATGACGTCGACGACGAAGGCCTTACCTACTGCAACGAGGACGGGCATCGTTTTTAGCGGTGGGAAGAGCTCTTAAAATGCCATCGCCGTAAGAAGTGGTACTTGTTACTGGCAGAGAGTTTGCTCCTGTGAATGCCCCTTTCCGACTGAAAATTTCCAGAAACTCTCCTCTACGACTTTCACACTCTGTCGCATTGGCGTCTCGTATCCAGAGCCATGGCGTTGTATCTGGGCAGGGTCTGGGCATTCCACGACGCACGGTTTACCGCAGTGACAAATTTGGAGGGGTTCATTTTTAAGTCGCCACCTACGTTTGTCTGGGAGGTTGAGATTCCTGAAGAGGTCCATGAGCTCGTCAACTCCCACGAAGGGGCCCTGCAAAGACCGGGTTGTTTTGTAGCGCCGCAGGAGCTCGTGAGAAGATTGGGCACTGCCTAACTGCTAATGTGTCTGACAGACCAGCAAATGCTCCAACAACAAATTTTACAGACTGCCCGCACGTGTGACCAGTCAAACAAACATAATAGAAAACTTAAAAGATTGTTTTAACCGTTCATAAAGTGTGTTACTTTTTCTGAATAAATTGCAGTAAAAGAAAAAAATATATTTATATAGGATTATAATTACCCCAAGTTGCATCTAATTACTTTTTATCTATTGAATTTAGGACATAACTTAAAGCTTTAGGATAAAGTTGAGTTAATGCAGAAAACAACACCACCACCAAGTTGATTGATTTCACCAAAATTTGCTCGCAAAAATCTTGTCACAACCTTCGTAAAACAATGGCACTTAATAAAAAAAAAAGAGCTGACAAAGTTTCTTAAGTTTCTCCTCACATAAAAATCTCAAAACATGATGCCAAAAAAAAGTTTTTTAGGCAAGTTATTTAATTTGAAATTTGGTCTTCACCAACAGAAAGTCTCTACTGGCAACACTGAAAAAGCGACACCAGCGGCAGGCACGCGTATGATGCTTGTTAAGCCGAATCAGTCCTTGAGTAATTGTACAAGAAGACTATTGGACAGAAACAACCTCTATTTTTTTAGACCACCTACTTGGCCCGCAAGTCCGCCTACCAGTGACGTCACTGCACTAAAAAGCATAGAGAAAATTTAATTTTTTAAATTTTGGTATAACATACAGGTTGTCCCAAAAAGGAATTCCCAGGGTTCTTTTTCACCGCAAAAATAAACTATGCATCGCCCAACACTCATTCTCCCCCAAATGTAGCACTTGCAGTTCGGCTCAGGTGTCAAAGATTCGGAACTAACCATTATCTTACTCAAAAGTTATATGTGATTTTCCTAAATTTCTAATGGGGAAAATGGTGTCCAACTGAGCTCTCTATACATGGAGCTGGATGGCGCCAGCTACCAAAAACGGGCAAAAACAGGCCTTATTTTCCCATTGAAATTTTCGTAAAATCACTCGTAACTTTTGAACGAGTTGATGGTTAGTCCTGAAACTTCGGTATCTGGTTCGAACTGCTAGCGCTACGTTTGGGCGGCGAACTAGCGTTTGACGATGCATAGTTTGTTTTTGCAATTAAAATAAAAACCCTGATAAGACACTTTCACATTGGGCTAGTTCTGAGAAGGTAGGAGATAAAAAATAGCAAGGCCGAGAAAGAGTAAAGGCCGGGTGTCTCAGGAGAATCACTAGCGTCAGCTGATGGTGTCATCAATGACGATAGCGATGAGCGTGCGGATGACGTCCATCAGTGCGTCACTGATGACGTCATCGGTGATGATGTCCAAGACGATGATGCCGGTGCTCACCAGTGAAGCACATTGGAGGAGGCACGGCGCATCATCAGCACTCTCGACAGCGGCCGGGGGCACGGGGAAACACGTGCCTCGGCGGCCATGACCTAGGTGTCACTGACCCGGTCGCATGCAACGCCGAGAAGATCAGAGCTCGGGAGTGTTTGCCCGTTGTCAACGTGACGCCGGCATTGCTTCCTGGCGCTCAAGTCAGCGGATTAATAAAAGTTGCGCTAACGTAAAAATCCTCGCATATGACGTTTACTTCCTGCCCGAGCTCGTGACCTTTCTCGGTGCCCACGACACAAATAGCAAGTGGTGAAATACCGCGCAGTGCATCCTTGCCACTCTGCTACGTTCGTTCGATGGGGTGCGAACGCACTGCAAACATTGATGGACAAGGCGTGCATTATAGCAGAGCAGATGTTGTGAAGAAGCGCCGAGTCTCTCAACCGACAGCTGAGAGATCGCCTTCGCAGCGTCCGCTGCGTCGCTGTTAAGGCAGCCGAGGCAGTCATACGGACTGCTTTCTAACCTGTAAGACGCACATTGGCTACGAAGATTTGGGGCAATCACAGTTAAGCAAAGTACAATCCGGGTAGCTTCAGATATCTAGGTATAATAGAGCTGCTCAAACACTGGAGAACTGCTTCTTCTTAAATGCAGAGTGAAGTCGAAGGATATTTGGGAACTCATCGGGAAGCACATACGGAGGCTGCTAGGCGCATCACGCTCCGTAGCGGTGAGGAACCTGGTCTGAAAACTCCCGACGTCTACCATTTGTTGCTCTTTATGTGCGACGCAGAGCCAAAGATGCAGGCACAGGCACGTCGCCCCAAACGACGCTCGTGCCGTACGGGCTCGCTACGTTCGGCGCGGACGTTCGGAAACTTGGAGCTTGCCCTTGTGGCTTCTGGCATGCTTGCACTTAAAAGTGAAATGGAAGCGTGGACGTAACTTACTGGAATTTAGGTAAACAGAGACAACAAGATACTGTTCGCAACTTCAGCCCGCCGCTCGCCCTCTCGCGGACAAACGAAGAACCGGAGGAGCGGGGACAATGACGGAGACGGTGGCGATGATGTATGTAGTCCTTGGTGCCACCGTCACCACACGGTTCGGGTGGGCGTGTTCGTGCATGCACAGTTTCAATCCTGAAAAAAGCAATGTATGTTAAAAAATACAATTGTTAAGCGTTCCACTTTTGCAACTTCTAAAAGTCAACGTGCTCGTTTTCTTGGACGCACGTTGACGTCTCCGTCCCGTGATGTGCTCCTGCCCCGACCGCTCCATGATCGTGGCCAAATAAATTAATCTTTAGCGCACTGATTGCCGTGGCGTGAGGGCAATCCCGGGGATTCTGTCCCCGCCCCTTCCGCCGTCTTGGAACTACTGTCCCGCTGTCTATGGGGCGCTGAAGTTACAAATACGAAGCGCTCTAGTGGACCGCCGCGGCAGAAGCGGCGTTTGCGAGCCGCACGGGTGGCGTCGACACTCACGGCAGATCTGCTTGGGCTTGAACGGTATCATCTGCCCCGTGTCCGGACGCGGGTACACAAACACCTTCTGGTCGGTGGCGTTCTCCTGCGTTGTTTCCCGCTTCAAGGTCGGGGCGGACGTCACCTGCTGCCTCGTCAGTTCCTGGACAAGAGGCGATCGAGCAGTCGTTTTAGTCCGACCCAATCCCGTGCCTACTGCTCAAAAAGTGCCCATACTTTGTTTTTAAAAAAAATAGGATGCCGCAATTGCTGTTGTTGCAACGCCGATTCTCGACGAAATGCGTCGGCATTTAGCTTCCCTCAATCACCGCACGTGGTCCGCATGCTGTTGCATAAATTTCACGCAAATGGCATCGTCACTGCGCCTCAGTTTTACATTCAACGGGGTGCGTCATTGGAAGCGTGCCAGAAGGCTCTTTCTCTCTTACATGAAAGGGAATGATATATACTGCTAGTATCCGGCGGCGCGCTCGGCTATATACTGCAACTGCGCCTATGAGAACTCTCGTACGAAGTCCAACCGCCGACCGCCGAGCCCTGCGGCCCCGCTCGAACGCATCGAGTTTCGTTTACGGAGAACGGCTGTTACCAGGTCTCCAGACTCTCTCAACCTACGACGCAGTGTGCACCTCGCTGCGCCGTTTCCTTATGTATTAAATAAACGCATTACCCAGATCATGTGAAAGGGAAAGTGGAGCACGGTGGGAACCGTGCCATGGCCTCACAAAACCGGTACAGTTCAGACCAGCACGGTTGTATGCACGAGGCAATAAATGCTTAAGCATTTGAAGACTAATGCTGGCTGCTTCATTATATCACATTAGAAATTCTCAGGTTTTCGTACGACTTTATAAAACCTCCTTATCTAACGCAGTGTGGAAAGTGTTGCGAATTTACGTTCAAACCATGTCCACTCCGGCATCTTCACGTTTTCTTTGCTCGTCGAAGGCGGCTGCGACAGAGCTAAAAGCGAAACCGCGTCCTAGAGATTGCATGCACGTCCGAAAAGACTCTTGCCCAACCCAGATTCCCCTCCCCTCCCCCCCCCTCACCCCCCAACACTCTCTAACAGTTATGGACTTGTCCAAGTGGATACCTACACTTGCTTTGTGGTTGCTGAAAAATATTTTTGGGATCCCATAACAGTACAGGGTGCCCCCCAAAAATATTCACAGTGTTCTTTTAAACGCTAAAATAAATTATGCGTCGTCAAACGCTCAGTCTCTGCCCAGATGAAGCGCTAGCAGTCTGGACCAGGCACCAAAGTTTCACAACCCTTATCTTATTCAAAGGTCCTGAGCAATTTTCGGAAATGTCTTATGGGAAAATGATGGTGGCCGACGAAGCCCTAAAATACATCGGGCTGAATGCCACAAACTACCGACAACGGGTCCCATTTCCCCACTGAGATTTTCAGAAAATCACTTAGAACTCTGTATAAGATAACAGTCAGTTCTGGAACTTGGGCATTTGTTCCGGACCACTAGCACAACATTTGGACGAAGCATAGTCTTTTTTTGCTGTAAAAAAACGCCGTAAATATTTTTCGGAGACACACTGTACATCTTGCCACCATTTATCTGTCCTAAAACTTGAACTACCCGATGAAGAAACTCGCCTTGCTTAACTCTTTCCTGACCGCACCCGTAGAGCCATCGATCATCGGTGACTGATGGTCTTCAAGCGCTGTCAAGAAACTAAATTTAGAGCGGAGAATTATGTTCCACAATCTCGTGGATAGCCAAAGAACTCTAGTTTCGGTTTCAACGTAGGTTTAAGCTTTATCACAAGCTGGTGGGCTGTCAAAAATAGTCGTGGGAATGGTGGTTGCACTTGTCTAACATGGCTAACTGCTTGCATCAGTCTTCGTAACAAAGATGGCATTATTTACATAATTCAACTGTATTGTGGCATATTTTTTAGACCGCAAGAGCTCTGGGGACACTTCAAATGATGTTATAGGCGTTGCTTAACAGATGGTTGTCGGTAAGCATCACTATAATTTCCAAGGTTGTCCTGAGCCGGCGTGCACGTTTTATGTTCCCAACAAGGCGCACAAAAATGCTAAACATAAGGAAACTGCAATCGAGGCTATGACAAAACCAAGGTAGAACACAAGGAAAGCATTCTGCTGGGGATGTGAGGTGTACTATCTGTGTTTCACCAATATAAGCGTTCCTTCGTTGAAAAGCACACTGTTACAGAGGCTAACTCTTCGACGAACCGAAAATAGACTATGTCAGTTAGAGTACACTAACTTTCAGAAGTAATAGCCTTGGGTGTGGGACACATTTTCTATATTCAGATTTTTTTTATTTGTCGTTTAATTTGACATAGCTGTAGAAGTTTTGGCGTTTATACGCCTTCCGCACGTACATTGTATTTTCAAGAAATAAAATTTGAAAATGTATTTTCTCTACATTATATCAACCTGCTGTTTCTTTTGAAAGAACAACTAATTGGCCACATTTTGATGTGTCATATTGTTCCATATGCAAGTTAGTTGGGAAAATAAAAGCGTTTGCACGGATCCTTTGAAAATTGCTACTTTTCCCATGGTCAGGAAAGAGTTAAGGTGCAAATGACCCTTCAAGGGACCATGAAACAATCTTTTGCGAGAAAATATTGCTCCGCGTTCCCCTTCTGCAGAGGAGAAAGGCTGCTGAGTTTCTGCAGCCAGATTTCTTTCGCAGACCCTTTGACGCATGGCGCCTCGCGACTTCACGAGGGCGCTCGTATCCCTGGTTCTACACTCGTGGGGCCGATTAGAGGCGGGCGAAGTCGCCTCCTGGCCTCCGACTGCCCTTCTATTCTATAGACGGCACTTCATGTCCTTTGGCAATGGCTGGGCAAAACCTCCTTGCCGATCAGTTATAAAAGACGACGCACCGGGGGCTGGGGTCTTCTTTCTTGCCCGGGCATCGGCGCAGGACTCAGACAAGCGCGAGGCTACGCATGTGCAACGTTCTGACGGCCGACGCCACGGTACGACCAGCGTCGGCCAGTGGGTCGGGCCTGGCTCTCTGCAAACCGCGTGGCACAGCACGACTGCACCACTGCCGCAGTTGGACCCGTGTGTTATTGACAGACATAGCTGGCCTCCAGTTTGCCGAATGTGTGACGCACACCTCGGTTGCTCTGTGCATTTATGCATTTCTTTTATGCTCCGAACATGTATGAGTCGACCGACAAGCCCGGTTTGGTCTGCTTACGACCACAAGCTTCGCTGCCGCACGCGTCCGCACAACCCTCCGGCGGTACTGGCGACTTCCTTTTACCGTCATGAAACGTCTCTCGAGAACAAGATTGGGCAGGGAGGGGGAAGAGAGGTGTGCCGTTACCCGATATCCGAGGGACTTGAGCTCTTGGGAGCTGCAGGGGTAGAGGTCCATGAACCGGTACCGGTCAACCAGTAGTGCCGTCTCCTTGCCCTCGAATTCCTTCAGCTGCGCAAGCGGGTATACCGAGAAGAGGGAGGGAGAAAGGAGAGGGGAAAAGGAGAGAAAGGAAGGAAGAGAGAAGGAAGGAGGGATCGACACAGGACACGTTGGATGCAAGTACTCTGAAGACGAAACGAGAGCCGCCGAACACTCTCCAAAGTTTCAAAGCAATGGTGCCCAGAGTGCGTCGTGTGACCCGTCCATCTACCATTCTTTTTTACGCAGAACCCGCGTACGACTAGGGTTTCGTAAGAAAGACACATAAAACAAAAGTGTGACGCACAATTTCCCCGCTAAATTCAGTGGGAAAACCTGAACCGGTGTTGAATTACACACAGACTCTATTTCCCCCTCTAAACTAGGCGAAATTAAAAATTATGTGTTACATCTGAAAACATAACAAGCGCAAAATATTTCGCCTCACTGTGCACCTCAGTGGCAGCAAAGCTTAAAGTGACAACAAGCACCGCATAGACCATTTACGAAATCGCCGCACACGAAGGAGCGTGATGGGAATGTAGTTATGTGCGCTGCGTGCACTTGCCTCGTCTCCACGAGAGATTCAAAGTAAACGAGTGAAACAAGGCGATGACAAGTGCATGTGCAAACTGCCGTATCCTTTGAATTTTTACTTTGGTAAGTACTCCTGCAGACGCCAGCACGTGCAGCATGTGTAACGACTCTCGCAGCCTGCTCCCTGATGCTTGGAAATTCGGCAAATGGTTCACTGCTTCACTCCAATCTATTAGCAATCTCCCCATGAACAATGCCATCCATAACCCCTTAGGTAATACACAAACACATCAAGGTGTCGCGTCCACTCTCGTGAAAATGGAACATACCGGCAAGGCAGTGTTGAAACTCCTCAACTGTTGTGCAACAGTGGTCGAACAGCTTAACCATTGCAGCATCAACCAAAATGACTAAAATGCTGCCAAAATTTAATGCCAGTCTAATTGGAGTGATGCAATGCCTCGTGCCAAATGTTTCATAAGTGTAAGTGAGCGAACGACTGATTGACCGGTTGATAAGCATGTTCTTTTCTAGGGCTGTATGGACACATCTGGTTGCTGCGTCGTAGGCGTTCCATCTTGTTCCATTGAAACATGACTATAATGCCATTTTCTTCTGAAGCTTGCACATTTCGAAACAAACTGCTTGCTGCACTCTGCTCGCTGCGATTTTTTTCTCGCTCTGCAAAACATGCATGGGTGGGTACGTGCTCTTAACGAAGCCGAGGGGCATTACCTTCCCGGGATGATCGAGAATCATCTGCAACAAAAAAGAAAAGGAGGGGGAGGGGAAGAGGGAGAGGGCAGGGGATAAAACTAAAGGATAGCCAATCAGGGGGCATCCATCATGCAACACTCGAACTGCAGCAGCGCTTTACAACGTTTTTAAAACCGGTGCCGCTCAACACCGTTACTAAAGCACTTTCTTCCAACCATGCGAAAGGGCAGCAGGTAGGCAAGCAAAGCGCTTGGGGTCAGTTAGGAGAAATCTTGTCACACTGGGATCTTGTGATTTGTAGCCAGGTCTGTATAACCTAGCACAAAGCATTCACTTCGTTACGTTTACACTATTGAGCTCTCTCGAAGCTGCTTGACACAATTTATTGCATTATTGGTTTGTCACCCGAAAGCCAATCGAATTCATCTAGCACTGCACCAGTCAGCAACAAACCTAAGTTTGTTGCAACATCACAGCTGGTTTAGACATTTTCGTTTCAGAGTCTGACTGACTGCGTTACACCTGCTCATGACTGCTCGCAATGAGATAATATTATACCTGTTGGGTAGCTCTAGCCCCCTTCCAGTCCTGAACTAGACCCAAGATTTCGTGGTATTTGCAAGACCAAATCCACATACTAATCTCGGTTATAAGCTTATAACTCGTCAAAATTAGTTCAAGCGCATAGCGAAAAAATTATGTGTAAAAAACAAAAATGTCTGAACCAGCCTTAACAGTTTGCAAGAGCGGTCCCTAACAGTGCTGCGTGAAAACATGTTAGCAGAGCAAGCAAAAGAAAAAAAGCGAAGGTCACAGAGCACAGCAAGCAGTATGTCCACGATAGAAAGCGAAGCAGTCAAACTTAGGAGGAGCGAATTAAAATATTCTTTATTTCGTACCAAAACCTCAACAAGGTCCTCTCTGAATGTACATCCACTTCAAGTTTACTTGTTTACAGTTCTTCCTACAAGAATTTAAAAAAAACACCTGCTACACTTTGTTCTATCCAGTTAAGGGTAGAACAATCTAGATGACAGTTTCAACACTTTCTATGACTGGCTTGGCACGGAACTGCGCTTGTCATGTGTCCATAGTCGGGAACCCTGGCCCCATAGCCACGGCGTTGGAAGTTAACTGCCGTTTCTTCGCTCCATGCACTATGCCTCAGTATTAGAACCAACCAATCATGTGCAAATTTTAAAAAGAAAATGCAGCCAGATTTACTGCTTAACAAATTATGAGTTCCGAGTTGTCCAATGATCGGAAATTTAATGGCTGTAAACACACCTTGCACTACATGACTCAAGGTGTGCTTCCCATGTGATCTTATACCTACTCCTTGCAAGACTGCACATAAATTACACATACCGTTAGGTTACATCCTTGGAGTCAAAAACTGTGTGGTGAATGTGAATTACTTGCACAAAATTTCCTACTTTTGTTGTAAGAATTCAGGCCGTGTTACAAAGCGAATGAGCACATGCATAGGGGGACAAGAAGGACGTTAGTAATCCATACCTGACGTCTAAAAAGCGTACAGGCACCAACACCACAAACGAAAAAAAAACTGTATTTATTCAACTTCATTTTGATTACAGTGTGTTCATTATAGAAGCCAGGTGCGTCCGTGTATTTGTTAGATTTTGCAAGACTGGTTTTGGCAGGTGATTATAAAAAATTGTTTCCTGGAACAGCGGTCGTGAATTGGCTCACGGTGCCAAAAATGCTTGCTCTAGAAACAACAAACGGCTTTCAAACAGAAAAACTGAAAATTAGCCGAAGAAAAACAAAATGACAATGAGAATGAATTTACTTTCACAGTGTAACTCATGAATTATTAAGCGAGCCTCATAAACTAATAACTAAAAGCAGCAAAGCAAAGAGAGAAAAAAAATCTCGCTACATAACCAAAAATGTGTTAAAAGGAAGGGTTAATTTTGAAGAGCTCGTGCCGGAAGCTAATCATAGCATTGAAACTACTACGAGCAAACAAAAAAGGACACACAGAAAGAAAGCACAAATCAGTACTAGGCCAAATCGAGTCACCCAACCACCACAGCGTTGGAAAACAAATCTCAAGAAACGGAGCATTCGCAGGACAGCAAGCATGCAAAGCTTCAAACCAATAAAAGAAAAACAACAAAAAAACAGCAACATCGGTTACAGTAGCAAAGCAACGAAAAGAAAGAACTAGGAAGGACCGTTCAAAATGCACTCTTCCCACAAGCTACTAGCACAAACTCGATTTTGTTTTTTGCCGTTTCTTTGACGCAAGCTCACCTTCTCGATGGTGGCCGCCCTCCGCTTCTCGACCTTGAGGATGCTCGAGAGGTCGCCGATGTTGGACTCAAACTCCAGGAACCTGTTCCAGATTTCACTGCGGTGATAGACGACGGTCGCAATGTTGCGTGAAACGAGTCATTTTGCCCCGCCCACAAATACACTCCACCTCACAAATGTCTGCAGTAAAGACAAAGGCAGAGGAGCTTCCCTTGAACTCTCAACTCGTCACCGACTTTAGCTCAGCAGAATGCTCGTTTGCACAAAAGCTCGTGCATGGGAGGCACTCTCTGAAGCCGCAGGCTCATGCCCATGCTTTTATCTGTACTGCAGATGTTTGTGAGATGGAGTACAGGCTCCCAAAGGTAAGACATTCAGAGGGCAAAGGATCGCTGACTTACGGAGGCTCTCACACCCCAGAAATATTATTTATTGTTTTCAGACAATGAAAAACGTGCGTTTCTCGTCATCTTTTCTGCTGGTGCTGACACGGCCAATATCCAATACAGATGTTTGCCGTCGACATCAGCCTCCGGCCAAAAACCCGAATCGAGTCGTTACTTACGGTCAAGCGGACGCTATGAAATGCGATACTCTCAAAACATTCGGTGGTTCTAGTATATTATTAGACCATGTTTTAGCAAAAATCTCGGCGAGCATAAATAAGGCGTCGGTGCCTCTTGGAAGGGTCATGACACAAAAATTAGGTTACTACATATCCTTGATACACGACATGCACAGGCAACTCAATACATATTCACACCAAGTTTTGATATTTTAGAAATATTACTATAGTCGGTGACAGTTCAAGAACGAAGTGGAAGCTTCTCCCACCCCTTTCCACTTCAGCGGAGGGAACGGTGGACAGGAGGGTCGCCTCCTCTCCACCGTTCGCTCTACTAAAGTGGAAAGAGGTGGGAGGAGCTTCCACTTTGTTCTTAACCTGTCACAGACTATAATTACGAAATTAATTTTACAATATTTTAAAACTCCAATGCCCTCGCAGACAACTTTTAATTTTTTTTTCCTGATTTAGGTGTTTCTTTTTTTTTTTTTGTTAACGTTTGAAAGAAAAAGTTGAGCCACCGTAATCCAATCCAATCCGGCGGTGAGTGACCCACACGGGGGTAAAGACGGCAGCAGAACACGGCAAATCCTGGACGCCAACATCGGCAGTCCCGAGCGGAAAGAACGAGAAAGAAGGCGACGGAAGAGCGGAGAAAGATAAAGCAGATGAAAGGTTAAAGGAGTTGTGCAACGATTTCAACGTTGAAAGAATTGGCATCTTCTACTTTTGACATTGTTTACCTTGTCACAAAGGACAGAAAACACACCTCCTTCCTTCGAAATGCTGCGATTCCACCGCGTAATAGCCGAGGCAAAAATTAGAATATTCCCCTACCTGCAGCCGCGAGCGGCGGCCATGAAAACACATGGCATGACGTCAATGGGGGCCTTGTAGAAAGATAGCAAGTTGTGTGAATACCTGCTCGATAAAAGATATCTTTTCTATAAATCTTGTCGTTCCAACATAAATATAAATGCGTCAAAAACTTGGTATCATCGACAAAACTTCTATTACACGGAGCTTTAGTGGCGCCATCTATCCGAGGTCCACAAGACCGTCAGCTCTATCTGCTACCACGAACAGCCTCCAGAAGCCGGAGGGAGGGGGACAGGGCCGGACGAGAATGGCCGGACCCGGATGAGACTTTCCTCCTTTCACCCATATTGTTCGCGCTGCGCCACGCCAGCACGTGGTCACGCGGTCGTGAGCGGATGAGTTCTCGCTGCGCACTGATTACTCTAAGGAGAACTTTACCAGAGCCCCGCGCCTACCCCATCGGCGTCACTGTGCACGTGACCCGGAAGACGATGTACAAGTTGAGAGGTGGCAAAAACATGAATTTTTTTCATTTTTCAAAATAAAAATTAGGGTATTCAGGCAAAATCTGTTTTCTGTAGTTCACCTCAGAAGTGTCAGGCATCAACTTCCACAATTATTTAAGCAAAGCCCTGAAATTGTTGCACAGCTCCTTTAAGTGTGTTAGTTTTGCCACGAGCACGAAGTTACTCGAGCGCTCGTCAACCTTACTTATTCCTATACAATGAACGATTCCGGTGTCTTCCAGCAGGTAAGCTCTGCTGGAAGACAGTGGAAACTTCTCTGCTGTCTTCCAGGTTTTTTAGGATGTAGAGCCCGTAGATTGAGCTGGTCCCCCGGACCACTAGCACCGGCGGCACTAGATACCAGGCCCCAAAAAAATGTGTTCATAAAAACAAAAGAGAATGGAAGTAATTAGCTTCCGACAGGAAAACCGGAAGCATTTGGGGCATCCACACTCACACTGACTTCTCCGGAGGCAGGGAGCCCGAGGTCAGGACTCGCTCGAAGAGGACCCTGGTGTTGTTGTCCTCTGCGTGAAACAAGCTCAAGGTTTTCATTCCCAAATCTTGAAGGGCGGTGCAACAATATTCGGTTGGAATGTCCGTCACTGGCACGCTAGCTCACCGGCCCTAGTGGGGACCCGAGTATACTCGCGCGCAACGCCACTGACCAAGAAACTCTTTCACTGCGGCATATTTTTCAGAAATAAAAGCGAGCGTTTTCCCCAATCCCTTCTTCGCAAAACTCGATGACGTGGCAGTCCCCTGAGTGACAATTTTTGAATGCGGCTCATAGATTGGACTTGAGCGTTGCGCGAGCACTCAATTTGGGCTCGCCACAATCGATAGCTCAACGAGCGTTCGGGTAGTCGCTCGTTCCAATCATTGCAATGACGAGAACGGCCGAACCCGAACAAAGCGTGGAACTCGGAGTTCGCCCCATGCTTTGGCAACCCCACCGTGCGGCCAACAATAAGTTTTGCTGGCTGTGAGTTGAGGGGCGAACGCCGTTCATTTATCTTTGACTCTGTCCGCAACTACCACTGCGCTGGAAAAAGAAACTCTATGCACGTTTCATGGGACCGTTTTGCTGACCGAGCGTTTTGGCGACGCGAAAATGTACCGCACAATGACAAGAGGTCCGAATCCACCCATGCGTAATGCAGGCGCTTGGAAGGGCGAGACGGCAATGTTTTGTCACCCAACAAATCAGGTCAATATGCAGTCGAAACTGGTGGCAAGAGGTTTGTTTTTGCAGCTTCACGACCCAACGTTTAGTTAGTTACAGAGTTAAAAGCAATTCCTTGACGAAAAAGACCGCCGGACTCGTGCTTAATCGGCAAGGAGATGAGTTATAACGCTGACACAGTACTCGTGCAAATCTTCCACCACCAGGGTGAGTTTCAGGAAGTGGGTAGGAGCCAGCCGTACAACATGCTGTGTTAGCACAAACCAATTAATGCACACCGTCAACAAAATAGATAATGAGTCGGCAGCTACGGCCGATTTCAAGCGGTATAACCGACTACCGTTGTCCTGAACACATTCTGCACATAATGAGTTTGTTCGGCAAGGCCGGAGAGGACTTAATTCGGCTCTCACCGTTGAGGTGCGACAGGTAGTCGACGTATGCCAGGATGTAGTCTGAGTTGTCGCCATACTTCTTCAGACCCAGTTCAAAGATCTTGAAGGCCACGGTTTTCTCCTGGAAACACATGGAGTCGTCATTGAAACAATCAATCAATCAATCAATCAACTTCGGAGCAGTCAACTATGGTTGGCCGACATTTTCAGCCGAGTCCCGGCGATCGTGAAAATCTAGGATCCTGGGCGTCCTTATGTGGTAGCATTACCTGAGCTCTTATTCAGACTTTTAGCGCTTCCTAATGCTTTGGGAAACAACAACTATCCTCAATTATGCGCATGAGCAAATTCGGTCTAATAAGCTCTGGCACAACACGGAGCTGAATAACCATATATGGTGTTCCTGACTGTATAATATTTTCATTTCGGTCGCCGTGCCAATCCAGCAGAAAAAAGCAGACGATACAATTGCTGCCCTACGCAAGGAACTTTGTAACATTTCACCCCAAATCCAAGATGGCGCCTAACATGCTGCCAAAAATGTAAAAAAACAAACAGAAGCAATTGTTTTTTTTTTTTGCAATTACAATGCGCAAATAAAAAAACAGATTTATTTGCAGTATCAGAAGGATTTGCGGTAGCAGATGGATTTGTGGCAGCAGAGATTTTCAGTAGCAGATGGAGTTGTGGTATCAGACAGATTTGCGCTAGCAGAGAATTTGCAGTACAAAACGAATTTGGGGTAGCAGGCGGATTTGCTTTAGCAAACAGACTGCGGCAGCAGACAGGTTAGGCAGTGGTGGTATGTACTACCTTGCTGCAGTAGTACTCCATGAGTGCCGCTGCCACGTACACCTGGTGGCTGGTGCGGGCGTCCTCCCTGCCCTTCTTGAAGACGATCCGGGCCGCCTTGATGCCTTCCGCTCGCCGTGCAAACTTCATGTACTGGATGTAGGCCTGCACCCACGACGCAGAGATTGCGTGGAATGAGAAGATACCGAAACGCCAGCTACGGCCGGTTTGCCGACTGCTGCGGCTATCTCGCCCGGTAACTAACTTAGCTTTGAGAGTGATTTCGAGGTCACAAGAGGTACTACTATACTCGTTTTCACATCAAGAACAGTTGTAAAACAAAGTCTGGCTCCTCGAAGAGCACTACTAATTTCACCCTTTATGTAGAGAATTAAGGTATATGTAGGCGCATTTTAGATTAGATATATATCATCACATCAAGACATGCACACTGCAAGCGCCAAATAATCCGGAGGCATGCGGTTTAGAGAAGCTCGTTTTAGCGAACGCCGTTTTACCGACCCCGGTTTATCGAATGCCTTTATAGAGAACCCAGTTTAGAGAAAATGGCGATGAGCCTCCTTTTAGCAAATTCGGCCACCGCGAAGCGGCGTGTACGGGTAAATCAGGTGAGTTAACATTTTTGTAATGAGCCGCCGCAGACTGCCGCCGCGAAGCGGCGGGAGCGCAGCGGGGGGCATGGCTTAACACGCACACCAGTGATACACGCAAGAAGTAGGAAAGCCTTTTTTAGAAAAGCGTCCCCTTTTCGATAAACGGCGTTTCTCTAAACTGAGGTTCTGCTTTCTCTAAACCGTGCTTCGATAAAACGTGCCCATTCTCTAAAACGTGCTTCAATGAAATGCCATTCTCTAAACCGTAGTAAACCCAAAAGCATTGCCTCTTCCTCCAACAACCAAATCTTGTAAGAATTACTTTGTGCAGCGTATGAACAATGCGCAAAACTTGCTTTTCGTTGAGGTGAAAACGAGTATAGATCAACTCAGTTATGGAACTTCCACTCCAGGAGGGGGCCCCTTCACGTGTTGCCTGCTATTGTTATTTAAACACTGGCTACATGGCGCAAGCCACTGCCTGATTTAAAGGGTTTAGCTGTATGTGGGAGTGTGCACACTCCTTATTAGAAGACATCATCATCATCGGTTAGCCTGCTTCATGCTTTCGAACCACAAACCGTATTCAAAATGTATAAAGCAGTTGCCTGCAACGTTTTGTTTTGAAAAATTGCTAATTTCGTCAAGAAAGCATGTGCTTTGTATTGTTGTTGGTATCGAAAAATGTTTAAAATCCTCGCCTGCTGAAGTTGCAAAATGAAGTGTCTTCACACCCGCGATGCATTTAAGGTAGGTTCACCGAGCTGCTGAGAAACCTCAACACATTAACCATAGTATTTTAGATCACACTCTCCTTTAAACAACGTCTGTGGGAGAGTCCACGACTGAGGTCATCTAGTAACGTTGCCTGCAAAAACCACAACAAAATGAAAGAAACAATTTTAAAAAGTAAAGCAGGTCCACCAATCAGAAAAAGAAATTATGTTTTTTAGTATATTTTTAATCAAACATGACAAGTATCTGAATGAATCTGCTACACTGTTGTGTGTGTCTGCGCTCTATCGACACATGTCTCCGAGAAAACAAGATGGCATCTTTGACTGTCAAGAGAGACCAGGAAAGAAGGTCTCAATTAAACTGTCAATATCAACTCCCTGCCTTAATTGTTGATCTATAGACCGCTTTACTGAAAGAGGGCGAGAGAGAAAAAGGAAAAGGGTTACCGGCGCTTTCCCCCTTTCTGGTTGTGTAGAAGGAGTGAAAGTCCCGGATGAGAGGCTTGGCCGGTGTTGGGTGTCTGCTGTGCCCCAACTTCGTTCGCGCTTTCTTTTCTGTCTTAAACTCGCAAACTTAATTAGAGCCACGGGCTTCGATGGCAACAGTCCCCTGGTCATCGGGACACCATTGCTCGGTCGTAGGGTGCACAAATAACGACAGAAAGCGTCGAATACTGTCCGAGGACCTATGTAACTTGCACGGAATCCGGCAAGGCGAGAGCGGCTGCAATGTCTTTAAGCTCCATCGCTTTCCACATGACCCCGGTCTCGGCGGCAGTGGATTGCGTCCATAAACCGAAAAGACGTTTCCTCAACGACATCCTCTCGACTGTGCTCGGAACATTTTGTGAATGGAGCGCGCACCGAACGCTGTACCGCCGATGAACATTGGGTACACTCGAAAGGTGCGTGCCAGTTTTCTCGCGATAATTGCTGTTTCAGCTTGTAAAATTTTGTAACTGAATTTATCTTAATATTGATAATTTGCAGTGGTGACTGACTCAATTTTATCATCTACAACACTTCGTCGAAGGCTTATTTCCGCCGCCGGGTGAGGCTATAAATTGTTGAAAAGGTAGTTCTATCGGTTTTCCTGAATTGCGATCTCCTGCGCGATACCAGAGAGCCGGCAAAAGCGCTCCTTGGAGTGCCGCTGGTGGGTTGTTTCCGTTGATTCGGCACTTTTAAGCGCTGGATAGTCGCTACAGGGTACGTCTCGTGTGTTGCGATTTGCGTTTTTAAACCCAGTGTGCACGTTTGTTTGTTCGAGTCCATAGCATCCGCCAGTGCGGCGGACGGGAGGAACAGCGGCAGCGAGCGTATCAGCGATAGAAATTGGAGGTTAGTACTCAAAATATTGCATTAAATAGTAAAATAATTCGTGGCTGCTTTGAGGCTTTCTGCGGTTCGATAGAAGTACATCTAGAACGTCTTCGTCGTTCATCCACAAGGAAATATAAGAACACGGACACGCAAGATAAAAGCCGCGCAGCTAAGACTATCTGTAGCAGCTCCGGGTGTTTACAAAAGTTAATTGAGGTTCCCGTTTCGTGTATCGCTTTTTGATTACTAAAAATGGCTACGTAGAAATAGGCCCGTTTCAAGCAAAAATTGATGAATGGTTCATCATTTCCAGTCATGCGGAGAACGATGGAGCTTAAAAACATTGCAGCCGCACTCGCCTTGCCGGATTCCATGCAAGCTACATAGGTCCTCGGGCAGTATTCGACGCTTTCTGTCGTTATTCGTGCACCCTATCACCCAGCAATGGTGTCCCAATGACCGGGGAACTCTCGCCATCGAAGACCACGGCTCTAATTGAGTTTGCGAGTTTAAAACAGAAAAGAAAGCGCGAACGAAGGTGGGGCGCGGCAGACACCCAACACCGGCCAAGCCTCTCATCCGGGACTTTCACTCTTTCTACACAACCAGAAAGGGGAAAGCGCCGGTAGCCCTTTCCCCTTTTCTCTCTCGCTCTCAAAATGGCACTACCCACGATAAAACGGTCTATAGGTGCTTAATTTTAATCTAAAACAGAGACAACTGTGAGAAAAGTTTGCTTAGCAACCATCCTCAGAATACTCTTTAACCCCTTAATCATTTTCGGTTTCTTAGAATTTCTAATCTCAACTGCTTAATTGTTGTCTTCAAAATCAATTTTACCTTCACATTCAAATTTCCAGCAACGAACGGAATGGGAGACAACCCTTAGAAAAATCAGTGCTGTTATCTGTTGACAGAGCCGCAGACTACCGTAAAATACCGGGCAAGCGCTTTCTCAATATTTAGAAATAATCGCAAGAGAATGGGGGATGGGCGCTTGTCCGGTCATCAATTTCACATACAAATGTACTGCGCGTATTTCCTCAGATCTTACAAATTTGGAAATGGGCGCTTAATGTGGTATGGGCGGATGCGCGGTATTCTACGGTAAGTCATGAGCGAGCCCGAATCGTCCAAAATGGCCACATGTGTGAATCGGAGAAAGCAGACGAGCTATACTCATCCTGAACGGTTTCGGGACAAACCCCTTTCGACGAGCTAGGCCCGTCCACAACGGCTAAGAAGTTACAAAAAAAATAAAAGTGAGGACTAAAATAAAAGTGAGGACTACCTAGAAACTATGAATCCCATTCCAAATAATCACACTGTGATAGAAGTCTTTCAAATCTTGAGCATCAAAGCCTCAAGAGCCCAAAAGCAAGCCAGAATTATTGGCAAAGGCGCTTTTTTCAAGGACAGCAAGAATACCTCAACAAAAGAAAGTTCCAAGATGAATAAGTTGAAATGGATGCAGCGATCCTACCCAAGGCATTTATCTTTGTTTATTTCTAGCAATTCAGACTCGATGGACCAATTATGCAATGCATGGCAAGGAAGCGCTTTCTCTAACTCGGCTCACCAAAGTAGGGTCGATGTCAGGGATCTCAATGAACTTGTTGTAGATCTGGTGAACCTTGTCGTGCTTCATCCGGCTCTGAAAGGAACAAAATATATTCACACCGAGCTTCCCGTAGTGCCTTCAATGTCTGACAATCTGCGGCATGCAATTGCACAATCACTCAAAACAAAACCGCCGAGCAATCCCCGTGCAATGTTAATGCAGCAGATGTGATACCATGATCACAATCTCATTAGTGATCCCACAAGGTGACCCATCAGACCCAAAGTCCTGCTGCCAATCTCATCGGCGATTGATGACCGATCGGAACCTTCATTCCCCTCTCCTAGCAATACTTCTCCACCTCCTTCCCTAGGCTGTAAACCACAGACCACAAAATACAGACCCAGGTCCACAAGCTCTAGAATCGGACGTCGTACCTAGACAGCCCATCATGGTACAGTCCACACCAGATCACGGGAGTGAATTTTAGTGCCAAGAACACACTGAAGGATAAGGTGCTGAGGCATATATTCATGCGAAACAAAGATGTGGCAGAGATACAATGGAAAGCAAAAAACATAAATAAATTGACGCCACATACAGGAAAGAGGGAAAAGCTCCTTCCGCAAAGTACTTCGCTCTTTGCACATTAGCTGAGTAAATGGTGGAGAGGAGGCTAGAAGACTCGCCTCCTTTCCCACTTACTCTCCAGTGTTCGCTCCGCTCAATTGGAAAGAGTGGAACTGTGCATTCCGCGGAAGGTTTAGCCACCCGTACTCAAAGACAACTTTCTGTGGCAATGCACTCGAAGGTACGAGAGCGCATGCTTGAGCACCGATGGAAGCTGGGGATGTGCACTCCTCTCTTCGAAAATGCCGCAGAAAGCTGTCCCCGAGTATAGACCGGTCTACTAGGGCTAGAAGAGAAAGGTAAGCGAGCCTCCATGTTTCGGCTATTCTAGCGGTAGAGCCCGCTGGAACTGCCCAAACGATGAGAATGGCGAGCGCCCTTTCCCTCTTCTACCCCGCCTAATTGGCTGAAACTCCTGTAGAGGACGGCCGGTTTGTCGTCTGCCATCGGGACTGAGCGTGCGCGCTTCCCCTCTTGTACCCCGACGACTTCAATGAAGAGCCTGGACGTACAGAGATCTCGCTGTCAAACGAAATGGCGCGGCCCGAGAGTCCTTAGTGGAAACGGTCTGTAGAAGCGAACCCTTCGAGCGTACGAAAGTAAAGCTCCCGATAAAACCCACCTCTTCGAAGTCGGCGTAGGCGAAGTAGAGCAGGGTGTTCTTGCGGAGCAGCGTGGTGGTCGCACGCTGCGTAGACCGCCGCGGCCTCGTCCGAGAACAGCTTCCCCGCGTTGAGGTCCCCCTTGTCCGTGAGCAGCTTGCTCGACTGCTCGAGGAACAGCGCCGCCTCGTACCACACGTCCGGGTGGTGCCCCAGGCAGAGCAGGCACTGCTCGTACGCAAACATCACTGCGGCCGGGTGGGGACGGAACGGCGGTCAGCGTCAACGAGGGGATACGACGACGGGTAGTTGCAAAAATATTTTGATCCCATATATAATGCACATGAAATGACTGCAAGTGGATGCCATCGTCCCACCACAATTTAGCTCGGACGCAGTGCACGATAAAAGACGTCCGTTGGTCAGGTCTTGCTGAAGTTGCGCACGCAACGGATCGCATAAGGACATTGACTGTGTCAGGCGTGAGCGTAAGGAGTGTCGATGCGACACTACAACATGGCAGTGCAGATCGCAGTGAAGCCAATTGCGTGCACTAAGCGTCGTGCAGAGTGCAATGCACGACGCGGATAACGTGACTCGAGTGACGTAAGGGTGTCATGCGACATTGAACATACAGTGCAATCGTGCGAAGCTGTCATTAATCCGTACGTAAAGTGATCAGGTGAAGGTCACATAACTCTGGTGGACCTACGTAATCCACTATTAGCACGTGCTCTGCATTCAATCGGTGTAACTATAGTTCACATGATCACGTAACTCATAGTGATTATGTGATCGTGTGACCTATAGCGAATACATGATTACATGACATCGCATTAACCCTGTGGACATTGGGGCAACAATATTTTTTTTTTTTTTTTTGTGGCAGCAGAGGAATATAGCAGTTGCCTCTTAACAACACTAATGCAGGGCCACTCTTGTACAGGGGAACAGCATAGGACTACGCATCGAGGGGTTCGGGGTTAAATTCCCGAGAAGGTACAAAGAGCTTCTTGTAGACACGCCTGGCCCTCTTATCATGTTTTCGTAACAGCTCTTGGTGATGCTCTCGACTTAGAAAACCGGCTCATTAAAAGCGTTGTTTCGAAACTGGTAGCACTTAGTAACTGAAGATGTTTTATGCGACATCACTGCTTTCTAGATGAATCTATGACTGCCGTAAATTTGTGTGGGTGAAGACGACGGTCGAGACGAGTGTGGTTGGTGCGTGGTCACGAGAGACGCGGGAAGGAGCGCATGTGTGCAGGCTTTTCACTCGCACTGCCGTTTAGTGGCGGCGCTGTCGTCGCGTCCGATCAACGTGCCTCGTTTCGTGATGAGGGCGTGGTCTTCTGTGCGGAGTGGGTTCCCCTTCTCCCAGGAGATGTACTTCTTCCACAGCTCCACCTGCATAGAAGCAAGAGTTCCGCGCTGACACTTAGGAGGAGCCAAAACGCAAAAAGGGACGTTTGGGAAAACACGCAAGGCGATACAAATGCGTCGGCGTAGTTGGCCACACATGCACTTCAATCTTAGACACCCAGATTTCGCACGAGGAAGAGCAGAGCGGAACGAAGGCAAACCAAACGCACAATTGCCAATCCTTATGGTCTGTTGTCGTAATACAGTGTAATCATTACAACAGAGCTGTACACGACATAGTACATCGTGGGTTTGGTTGGTTTCCTCACAAACTATTGACTCAACTCCATACCTAGGTACTCTTACAATAGACAAAATCTTGGTATCAGTCTTTATAACGGCTTGGACAGTAGTGGGTGACATAGCTACCCAAGCTTCATATACTTTTTCTCAGTAGTTGACAGCTCGTCAACTAATCCCAAGATATTTAGGGCTCTCGTCTGGAAACGCAACTACAAAAACTAGAACACGCCATTAAAAAGTTTGATTTACAGGCCTCAGAAATTAAAAATACGATACACATATTTACTACTGACAAGAGGCCGCACTAGTAACTGCTGCGACACGGCAATGTGTCCCTTAGGTAGTATACCGGCCAAAAATGACAAGGCAGCAGATTCAATTCAATAGTACACCAATCGGTTAGAGTAAATCTAGCAAAGATATTTATGGACATTTCTCGTTTGGTCAGTAGTTCTTTCTGTTTGCATTTAAAGGGCCAGCTCTTAGCGTGTTCCCGTCTTTGGCACGTAGCCTCGGTGGCGACGTCAATCTGATGACGTCGCAATGTCCCCGGGCGTCGTCGGCGTTCTAAAAGGTTCACCGCCACACCATCGGCAGCGACGATCCTCACACGACACCGTGAGATCACGCGACACCGACTGTGACATCACGTCACCCGACGTCACGTGACGTAAGGTCACACGACCAGCTGCTTTTCTGATGGTCGTGCGACCTCGCTCTAAATGCATGGGACCGATAAGTGATACGCATTCAGAGTGCCTGCCAAGTATATATTTTCTCCTAGAGCTCCCAAGGAACGTAACTTAAAGTGTGGGATTTCGTTTGGACGTTCCAGTGGTCGCAGGGCACCCACCTGTTTGGCCTCCTCGGGCGTGCCCTGGGGCGGCACCGAGGGTGAGTTCTTGTTGAGGCCGCGCGTCACGGCCTCATACTCCTTTGCCACCCGGCGGGCGTTCATGTACTCCCGGCTCCGGTCCGAGATCATCTTCTCCGCAATCAGCAGGTTGATGCCCTACAAGAACAGAAATTGCAGTGGCTTAGCTCGGCTATGCCAGGATATACGTAGCATAAGCTTAGGTTCAGCTGGTTATTCTTAGCTTTCCTGGTTGTCTAGGATTAGCTTGATTATCATGCTTACTGCTGCTTCAATGACACACACACGGTATACGCATTATGTGACTACTTCGGGATCCGATGAGTTAAGCTTCTCCGCTCTTCTTATTGCGGAGGAGGCGCCGTGTAACCGAGCTTTCGGTTGCACGTCAAAGGATCCCCAGGTGGTCCAAATTAATCCTCAGTCCTCCGCTGGGGCGTGCCAGATGCCCGTCGTTGGTTTGGCCAGCTGTGCGCCGTGTTGTTATGTATCAAGCAACCAAGCTGCCGCCCAGAACAACCGGACAGCGCGAGCCATGATCTCGAGCGGGTGCATGCGCGCGGCGCGTGCATCGGGGACTGACCTAGGCGCCATACCAGTCCTGCCCGTTCCGTCACTGCTCCTCGCGCATGCGCAGCACGGCTCTCCAGGAGCCACGCGAAACTGCTCAACCTCGGCCAGTGTAGCTTACGCGACAAAAGGCACCAGTCTCGGTCCCCTCGCAACCAATAGACAGCGCCACGCAGGCGACCGTACAAAATGCCAGAATTCAATGCAAGTTCCGCCACACGAAAAAGAGGTTTCACTGGCTCTTTTTTTCTTTCTTTTAATGTAGAATGTGTTCTGTGCGGCATTTTCAATGAGGAAATTGTCACAAACGAGCGTCATGGTGAGCGTCGTGAACAAAGAGACATGCTGTGAGTGTTACAGACATTAAGATTAAGATAAGTAAAGTTCTTCATGGTCCCCGATTTCCCTCAAATCGACAATGGACACAAACAACTACAGATGAACTAGACCCCCCAAAATCAGGCCAAAATATTATTTTTTTCTGCAAAAAGATCTAATTTTGTTTTTTAACAAGTTATTTTTGTCAGCAATGAAAAAAGCGATGTTAGCATTAGGCAGGGGTTCGCTTTATGCAACGTAGAATTTGTTCCCTACTGATTACAAGCAGTTTCACAGTTTCAAATAAAAGCTGTGGAAACTCGCTCCGGCACCCGAAACAAATGCTCGGCATAGCCCGTTTTCTGGACTGCCTGCTCGACCTGCGAAGCCCGCCTGCCAGTGACATCACAGCACTGGACAGCACGGGTACTATAGGCAGCAATATGGAAAGGAACAGACTTCCTTGTATTTTTGACGTACGTACCTACAAATTTTGCACCATGTTATGGTCCCGACAAGGAGCTAGAACGTAAAGTTTAGGTCCCGAACTACAAACAGACACTGCTTGACAGGTTGGGGTTTAACGAAGGTTCTGGGAGCCGTGAAACTGGACCGAAGAAAGTTGTTCCCTTTCTTTTTGTGGCCGATAGTGTATTTGAACGCCGGTTGTGGCATCACCTTCATTCGCCGACTGAACAACTATCCCGAATTTCCCGACAATAAACAGCACACCAGAAAAAGCAAAGGAGGGGGTTCAAAAAATATAGTGAGGTAGCTCAGAAGAATCGCCAGAGTCCTGCGCAGCTCTTTTAAGGGCTTCAGACTCGCCTGTTCGTAGTTGATGTACTCCTTCCAGAGCTGCTCGATGTTCATCATGGGGTTGACGATGCCACGCTGGTACACCTTGCGGACCGCCGTGATGCGCTGGTTCTCCGCGTACGAACCCACCGCCTCCCTGTTTGTTCCAGCAAACATGGCATGAGAACTACCAGCTTGTAGGGTTACTGGATATACCGCTACTACAAGTAATGGCAAACCCCAATGACTGGAATCTGACATTACTAGATCACTCGGCTACGGAACTGTCCAATGGAGAACACTCACACGCTCTTGAGGAAGTTGATGTAGTCGTTCCAGACTGGAAACGAGAGGATGTCCATGCCCATCTTGTCCAGGGCAAAGTCGTACGCCTGGGCCATCTTTTCCCTGAAACGGAATGAAGAGCCAGTGAGACAGATTGGAACATGTAGTTGAAACAAGGAAGAACTCAACTCACTTCTACCACTATGCATGTACCATCTCGTTTCTCTAAAAGAGTCACTGCATTGGGACATACCTAGAGTGCTCACTACTTAAAAGTGGGACCCTAAGCACATCAAGAGAACATGTACAGCAAAGTAGCACCAAACCTATGAAGCGGGCAAGTAATCTGCTTTTTGCACAAGAGTTGTGGTGACATCAGAAAGACGCCGAGCTCCGATTGGCTCTTATTGAAGAATAGTGGGACAGACCTCATAGCAAGCTGCCTTGAGGTCTACCCACTGTCCTTCCAATCAGGACCAATCAGAGCTCGGCGTTCTGACGTCACTACAACCCCTGCTACTCCCTGCGCTCTGCATATGCTCAAACACACTTAATTAAATGACACGCACGTCCCTGCAAGTACACTTGAACTGTATTAAGATAGACTTCAAAATGGCACTATAAAGAATACATTGTACCATCAATGTATATGACAATCTTGACTGTTTAAACAAGCTTAAAAGTTTGCCGCCTTTTCGAGCTCCTGCCCCTGAGCTACACGCTACGGTGAATGGCGAACCAATAAATTGAGTTGCAGATCACAGCTGCACTAAGCTGGCAAAGAGTAGCACTCCACAGCTGGCTTCGCTCATGGTGCCAGGGACGACGGAGGGAACAATGGAGGGAACGACGTCGTTGGCTCCCTTTTCCAGCTTGGTTTCGGTGCGGCGCCTGGAATGCGTCTCCATAAAGGTGTCCCTTGATTTCTGCCTCGCGACGTCGTAGAGGTGTCGCGGCAGCGGCGGCGGACAGCCGTTCTGCTGAGGTCACTTTCAGTTCGACAGCTCGTAGAAGCTTCGACAGCCGGGGGTAGAGGCACGCCAACAACGGCAACACTAGCATCCGCTCGTGCTTTTTGCCGGAGCATCTATGCGCCAACCGCCAGGACTGCTACGCCCCAGTTTGCCGACGTCGTTTGTTGTCACTTCAAGAGCATTTGTTGATGCACTGGCGGAATGTGGACGCCAAACACACCGGTCGGAAACACGTCCCGGGCACCGTAGCTTCGGTTTGAAGCCAAGCTCAAGACCGTGTTGAGGTGGAGCATCAATCCTCGAAAAACACTGCCCCCCCCCCGCAACACACAAATCGTTTGCCGTAAAATGCCGGTGGAGCGCCTACCCAACTTCCACTGAACGCTGGATTAATCTGAGACATGGGCACTTGTCCGGTCAAATCGGGTGCTTGACATACGATCGACAGAGTTCCCAAGTTTGGAACACGTTAGTAGAGGGCGCTTGAACGAAGCGGGCATTTCCACAGTATTTTATTGTAAGTTAATAAAGCTTTTGAAGTGATTAGCTAAGTAATTAACTCCATTTCAGATCTTTTCTAGCGGCCGTCGTGGCCACCAACTTGGGCCCAGGGGTAGAAACATCCTAGCGTAAGTTTCCTTCTCATGAAAATTCTGGACCAATAGGTTAAGAGCTTAGGGGAAGCTGCTCCTACCTCTTTCCACTTCAGCACAGCAAACACTGGAGAGGAGGCGACCTCCTCTCCAGCATTCACTCTGCTAAAGTGGAAAGAGGTGGAGCAGCTTCCCCCAAACTCTGACCTCTCAGCGACTATAGTAGCACTTGTGGTCGGCCACGGGTTAAGAATGAAGAAGCCCTGCCTCGAGCACGAGCTTTGCGCATTTGTTAAACAGCTCGGCACGCGTGCAGCTACATCCCGGAAAAAGGCAACACACGTGTGCCGGAGGCAAAGCTTCTACATGCGTCCTCCACCTGGCCGTGTTCCAAAATTTACTCTATCTCACTCTAGGGTCACGGTTCTGCGACTTGGCGTTAAAAAACCTACCTGTGTCCAGCGTTGTTCCATCCGTTTTGTCACACGAGACGATCCACCAAAGTAATTCGGATCCGTTCGAACGAGACTTGGAATACAGCCCCCGTCACCAACTACGGTCGCAATTACACCCTAGTACATAGCACAACCTAGTCGTACTAGACTTAGAATGTAGCACAACTACAACTTGGGGTGTAGTACACCTTAGCTCTTCTAATTACAACTTGGTGCAGAGCGCAACTTATTTGTATATAGGTTTTAGTAGGCAGTGCAACTGAGCTGTGCTTTCAGCTAGCGCACAGCCCGGGTTAGGGCGACCTGTGGCCAGTGTGTCGGACTCGCCTGAAGGTGGGGAGGGCTCCCTTGGTCTCCTTCACGTATGTCAGGTAGCAGCGCCACAGGTCGATGTTGAGCACCTTCATCAGGCATCTCTGGAACAGCTGACGAAGCAAGCGGGCACGGCCCGTCAGCCACGCTCATGCCGAAACTTGCTCGCAGCAAGCAATAGCTATGGGCTATCCGAACGGAAGTTTTCTACAGTCACGCCATCGGCTGTGCCGCAAGTTGAAGTTTTGCTCCGGTCCGCTTTTGCACGTTTTTTATTGGCAGGAGTAAAACTTTCGTTTTGCTTGCACCCTTCGACAGAGGCCCGGAGCGTGGGTCCAGATGTGTCCAATCGCACGCTCCGCCAGCCAACATTAAGACCTCTGCCGTTGTTGATGTCAGTCTCCCGATCCCCAAAAGAGGAAGGGAGAAGAGACGATGGCTAGAAAGCGAGAAGGAAATCCGTACCGTTTGCGTGGTTGAACTTGATGTCCAAATCGAGAATCGACGCTAACGCCGCAACTTTCGCATTTTTTTAGAAGTGCACGCTTTCCTTGTTGCGACGACGTTCGCTGTATCTCGTTTGAACGACCTTCGGAGATTGCAAACAGTAAAAGCTGCCGCGCATTTTAAACCCATTCTTCAGAGATGGCATTACGACGAGGTTCCGGTATTTTCAAGGTTTTTATTTTTTCAAACTCAAAAAAGGTTTGAAGGATTTTTATTATTGATTTGGTGATTTTGGAAATTACTTTTTGATATCGGACGAAACAAAAGTAGCATTTCAGTGAGAGCCGCATTACGGATCAGCACAAAATAAAGCTGTTAGATAAAAATTTCTTTATTCTGCGAAGCTCGGGGGTCCCTGTTTTATATAAAGACATGTTTAATAGTAATAATCTAATTTGAGGACAGCTCCGATTTGGGGGTTTTTCGTTTGCCCCAATTCTGACAAACCCGACCTGGGGCTACTTTTCGGGATTCATCGGCATGTAGGGAGAAAGGAGGACCTTAGTTGTGACACATTACAGATTGTGCATCTTTAACAGTCAGAATTGAGAGGTAGACCCTTTCAGAATATGCTAAGGGCCAAACTGGCATGATCTCAGTTGGAAACCAACTGTCCTTAATAGAAAACCATTACAAGCTTATTGCCTGATGCTTTGCTGCACAGTTAAGGCCCGTTCACACTCTTGCAACCGAGTATGACCAGAGAGAGACGGGATCTGTTAAAACTTCTTAAAATTTCTTAGGACAAAAGAGAACACACTGGCATTGTGGCGCCATTTATGCGGTGACCCTGGAACTCGCATTTCACAACAGCGAAGGTTTTGCAGGATTTCCGAGGTCAAATGTGCGTAATAGCTATCAAGAAAGGCTCGTTTATAACATTGACAAAAGCTTTTCGAGCCAAGAAAGAAAGGATAATGCGCGAGAGAAATAGGAAATATGCCGGACCGCCAAGTTTACACTGCTGCCCAGTGGATGGCGCTAGTGGCTCCTCTGGTTGTAAGAGGTTTTAAGGAACCCAGTTTTAAGAAGTCACAAGAGTGTGAATGGGCCTTTAAGCAGCAATCATAATAGCAAAGCAAATCTGTTGTAAGATTATCTCCATGTAACACTGTCCCTCTCCGAGCCATTCAAAGAAATTACCTGCTTTACCGGACGTGCGGCATGTGATCCAACGAGATGGATCAGCTCAGAAAAATCTTTTGCCGTTCTTATATTTCCCAGTCAGCCCTGAACCATAAATATGGGCATAAAGAGGCATTAAAGTGGATTTTGAGGTAAAAATTTTATAAGAGTGACCACCTTCCTGCTAGCGAAATGTGGGACATGCTAACGAAGGAAGGGGGAAGGGGGTGGGTAATGGAAAGATAATATTATCACAAATGCAACTAAAAAAAATAACAGACAAACATTTAGAGGAAATTTCTCAGACAAGCACACCACAAAACGTTGATCCGTTAACATATTTTGGAATCCTTTGCTGTTTGCGTATTATACACCTGCATACTGTATTGCAGCAATTAAGCTTCAATAATTTTCACTCCCAACGTTATATTTCTTCTTAATTTTAATGACAAATATGTTATTAAATATCAGTTTAAAACATTAAAACGGACTACAACAGAACTTAGTAACATCAAAAGGAAATTTTTTTTTTTTTGGCTTATTGGTTCCTGTTAACACTTATTTGTACCAACATGGTCCCACACAACTTTGAGCCATACATTGCTTTTTTGTTTTGTTTTTTAGCATAGAGTTGAAAAGTTTTTTACTTACGTAGCTGTCTTCACTAAAAAAGAAACTTCACAGCAACTCTCTCGCACTGACACAGCACGATTTGAAAACAAATACAATAATTTATATTTCAACTTTTGGCAAGCAAGTTTTTCTGGCAATTTTTTTTACACCAAAGGAGAGGCACAAAAGGCGCATGCGTGTCAGATTTCCTGCAAGACTGACGATCGCTTCCCGCAATGCTTGGATAGAAAATGGCGTACCATTGTGATTCCCATGATCAGCCTCTAGCATTCCCATGCCCCATTGTTCGGCAGTGCCACGAGTTGCATAGTGAATTTTATGACTGTGGAAACGCATAGGATATTCCAAAGATTTTGGTATCTCTTACAGGACACAGCACACGAGCCCTCAATGCGGGACTGTCCCGATTCGCGGGACAGGTGGTCACCCTACTTTTTATAGCGCAAACATGACCTATGTGCCCAAAGTATCCTAAAACAAAAATTGCAATCATGCGTGACTCCATTTCCTATAGACCAACACGCGACCCTGACGTCACGCAGCTGCGGTGGCGCTGTCAATGGCACTGCGCATGCGCAGACGCTTCACTTCACGCGAATTTGGTTTCTGCGCACGCGCAGTGCCCACACCTCGTGTGGGCAAACAGGGCTTGTTTGAAAACAGCGTGTCGGTCTATAATGACGAAGCATACTGGCGTGCCAGCTTTTCTGAAATAAAGCAGGGAAAAGAGGCGTGTTGCAATGGTTGGTCGAGTTTTTTAAATGAAGAAGTCCACGAGTGATTGCACTTTCTGGTTTTCTGGGACGCTTAGAGCAAAGGGGCATATTGCAACATTTAGACAGATTGACAATGTGAAAAATCCAACAGCATTCGAGGACAAAGTCAGAGGAACATGAAAAGTAATTCAGTAGGGCCTGTGATGCCTTGTGCAATTCCTTTTCTTAGTCTGTATTCTCGAGTGCTGCTAGATTTTCATCATCTTTAGGGTACCAATCTGCTTTTCTGCTGCTTGAGCCACAAAACCAAACTAATCAATACATAAATATTAACCCCTTAGCTAGGGAGCGCATCTATAGACACACAGAATTTTGAGAGTTGTTGGTCTTGAAGAGAGCGTTTTTAAACGCTCTCAGTTTTTATCGCACGGGAGGAAGCACATCTATCCCCAAACATCGGAAATAACTTTGCTTCAGAAACCAATGCATAGATAACAGCACAAAAAAAAGTTTGACGAGATATGTGTGGTACCAAAAGATATTGGCAAAACTGGGGCCAAAAAAGTCCTATTTTGCCAAAAATATTTTGGTCATCAAAGTTTGCAGTTGAGGGGCTAAACACAGAAAAACAAGTTCCTGTCCTACTGAACAGGGAAAGAGAGCAAGTCACTTTACCGACCCAGTGTCACGGCTCAACTCGTTTACGGAGAGGTGCTAGTTGCAACATCAAAGCCAAATAAGTAAACGAGGTAAAGGAGAATGAAGATGGTAATTATGAATGGCATGGCCAGCCAGATGTATCACTGACATTTCAAACAGGCTGCCAATCACATCTAGACGTTAAAACAGGATTAGCAGCATATGGCCGTTGTGTCTTAACAAACCACAGAGTCCATGTCAGATGACAGATATTTTAGGTTAAAATTGGGAAGCCCCAAAGAATCAGACTACTGCTCTGGTTATAGGATTTGTGTTAAAACTGCAAGTTGGGTTAGTTGGTTCCAATTCGTACTGAGGTTTTACGCCCAAAAACACTGGAATGCCTCGTCCTGTGTTGCCTCTCATTTTTTGGCCAGGTGTCTTTCGGCGTAAAACCTCAAGATGAATATTTGTGTTAGTAGTTTTATCCACGATTCTCAAAGGGGAAGACACATATTAGAGCAATCGAGCCTACTCCAAGTCCATATTCCCAAATGTAAAGAAACACCTTCTCAGCTGGGAATGAATGTTGCCACTTAAGGCAGCAACATCTTGCGATTTCGCATTCCAGACCTTCTCGAGAGTTTTTGGAAGCGGCCATGTACGAGCCCGTTGATTTTTCTCGAGCATCTGGTAGCACCCCTGACCCCTAATTCAAGTGCCATCAAAATTCTGCACTTGAGCTAAAGCTCTGGTTCACGAAGTTTTCCAAGGCAAAAGTTGTGACCTCCAGCAATAGCAGACATTAACCTCCCCTGGAACACTGCAGCGAGTCTGCACAGCTGAATGTCGATTCCCGACATCATCGGTAATTTGTCTCCCGATTATTAGTGAGGTGGCAACACCAAGAGGACATGGACCAGAAACACGGACAAGAGGTCAAAAACTGCTATTTCCAGAAGCATGTACGTGCCTCAAGCTGAAGCATCGTAAGCACATCTGCAAAACATTGATCAATTTTTTTCATGTTTGTAAGATAAGCATGCGGCACAAGGGTTGTGGTAAAAACATGTCATCTCGAGACCGAAATGTGCTGAAACTCGAATGTTGAAGAGTTCGATAACTGCCTTTGCCCCCGTCGCATAGAAGACAGAGAAACAAGCACCTACCTTTTCAACTCTCTCGAAGTTCCTCGACTTCATCTGCAGTTAAATGGGGAACAAGGAATTTGGAAGTTACACGCCAGAAGAAAAAAAAAGCATTTAGGGCAGCGCGAGAGTTGGCATTGGAATATTGGGATGTGAAAGAAGCACGACTTCCTTCCAGCTTTCGGCCGAGAGGCGTCAAGTGCCACCGCTACCTTACGGACCATGGAGGAACCTCATTTAGGTCACGATAAGCTAAGCCAAGAGTCGTCATTGTGTTGCCCCTTCCGAGACACGCTGCACAACGTGGCCATGCAAAAGTGGGACGATGTTCTACACACGTAACGGAACTTTGCCAGACCCGTGAAACGTCAATACGAACGGAGCAGAGGAATGTGAAGTAGCCTCAATTGCGAAACTGATGTGAAAATCAATTTGGCTATAACACCCTTAAGGAAGTCAGTTACCCAGAGTCGAGCTATGGTTAGGCCTGGAAAGGGAACGAGTAAAGTTCTAAAGTGGAACGCAAGTTTGCCTGCTTCTTTTGCAGGGGTTGTGGTGACGTCAGAATGCCGAGCTCCGATTGGCTCCGATTGAAGGATAGTGGGTAGACCTCAAAGCAAGCTGCCTTAAGGCCTACCCACTATCCTTCATTCAGAGCCAATCAGAGCTCGGTGTTCTGACACCACCACAAACCGTGCAAAAGCAGACGAACTTGCACTCCGCACTGGAGCGCTAGAATCTGGCCCGACTGAGGTTTGAATCAGACTTCAATTCTGCCATTGAGACAGAATTTCCAATTCAAATCTGAATCTGAAATTCCGGTTCAGGTTCTAGTCAAAATAGATTGATTCAGTTCCTATGCACTGAATGCTTACTTGCTTTTACAGTAAATTAGTGAAGCAAGCATCCAAGGACTCGATTGTTTGTTCTTTGGAATATTACTCTGCGGCGAAAACTGAAGTTCTACTACAAAGTAAAGCTTTCCTTCATTTACTTGCCTACCTTGCTACTCCAAGCTTCGATTAAACCAGTGACAATAACGATCTTCAGAAATAGGCATTTATATATATGGCACATTTTAATAATTCGATTGTCTCTGCATTTGATTATAGACCTATTCTGTATATGGAGCCAGTTTTGAGATTATTGCTAATTTGCTTTAAAATATTTCCGATTACATTAACACACCTCAACCATGTTGAGAAACTTGTTAAAGAACAAGACTCGGATCACCGAGTGTTTGTAGCCAAGCCTAGCACGAATCCCAGGAAACAATCAAATTCCAAGCTACATCAAAAACATAGCTAGCAGGACTATGACTCAGCCCATCAAGCCAGTGTTTAGCAGATTTTCAGCCTCGTTATTTCGCAACAAGCACAAGATGTTTTGACTGCTAGGAAAAGTTTAGCAGACAGAAATTTGCCACCTGTCCATAAAGTGGTAGCTAGAATATGCGACAAATTTTTTTTTCTGCCAAAATTTTGCGTAGAAAGTTATCCATGCTCGATTTGTCATTGCCTAAAGACACAGATGGTACCAGGGATAAGCAACGTGCCCACCGTTTAAATTGGGGCAAAGCTTCAACAGGAAGCTTGCATACTACCACAGAAAGCTCCATTAAGGTCCCCATCCCAGGAAGCTTTGATGCATGTGCATTAGTTTTTTGTTGTTGCCAAGAGAAGTGCAACTTGAAAGTGCTCAAAGGTTTTGACTTCATGATGAGGACGTCTCTAGCCCATGACCTTGATCTCCCTAACAGAAATGCAGCACACCTTTCACGTGCCGGCAGTTTGCACTCCACTTCTTAGGCCAACAGATGCTGAGAAGAGCCGACACTGTGCCGACAAGGTGCAAGTAGTAAGCGGGAGACTCTGACCATGGGCAGAGGGTGTTACCAACGGAAGGGACATGGCCATTGTGAAACCAAAAATGCGGGACACTTTCAAATATGCTTTAACAAAGATGCACCAAACTCGAATGTATGACTTCCAAAGCTCCCCGCCAACGATAGACCTAGAGGTGAATCGCGGTTATCAGAAAATTTGCGACTGAAAACGAACCCTATTTTAGATAAGCATAAAAATAATAATTCGAGATCAATTACATCTCAATTATCCTAACCGGCAGGTGCACCTCCACACTGGAGGCTCATGACAGGCGATGTAAAAACTTTGCTTCAGCACAATGTGCTTTTCTCCCTGAAACCTTTGGTTGGCGAAGCCAGGAAGTAGCCTCAGTAGGCAATCCCCCTCTCGCCCCCCAACACCTGCACTATACTCCGCTTCACCTTCTGCCCGGCCACAGCGGATGCTCCCAAACTATTCCAGCCAATACCACAAAAAAAAAAAATGCATGTTTGGGTTTATACTGCATAAGGTCGGTCTGCCTTTGTGATGCGACGACACCGGTTTAGGCTGTAGAAGAGAAATTTAACCAGTGCAGTACCACCACCAGCCTGGAGGTCTTTAATGTGCATCGTGCAGTAGTGAGGCACGACCGCACACCGGTACGACGCTCGTACGGATCGAAAAGGGCAGGGGTGAGTGGGAACCGAGCCCAGGATCCCCGGTTTCTGCAGCGCGAGCTTTCGCTCTACGTGCTTAGAGCTACGGTGAGCCCACACGCTCGGCCACCGATCCCCTCCACGACCGATCCAGCTCAGTGAACTAGCTTGCGACCACACTTTCCGCACATCGCGGCACTTCCTCTTGAAGGTCGCGGGAAACCGACGTGGCCTCGGATTGGCTCCGACGGCTCTTGGCATCCGCCGGACGCAAGGTGAAGCGTAGTGTACACGTTTGCAAGTCCGATCTCAGGGCGCTGCCATATTGCTCAGTTGGAACGTGCTTGGACACGGCCATAGTCCGATTATGTCGCCTTAGCAAGGCTTCGTAATCGGATTACGACGCGTCCAAGCGCACCCCAACCGATCAAGATGGCGGCGCCCTGAAGCCGGACTTGCAAACGTGTATAGTTCGATAGAGTTCGTAGGACGAGTTGTGCTCACCAGGTGCGTGGCATGCGGCAATAATGACCAGTGAAAACCGGCAAAGTCTATCCTGCCAAACTTACCTCTGTGCAACACTAGACCAGATAGCTAGGGCCGCAGCGATCCTAAACAAACCTCGCGGCGTTAACAATGTTAACAGGTTTTGTCCTCACCTAGCTCCATGGATTGTAAAGAAGCGGGGCTCGCAGGTTTAATAAAACTCTAGAAAAAAATACAGCAGATTGATGATCGGGACCGACAACGGAGAGGGCGTGGCATCCATTAGTGAAAGCGCTATACCAAGTTTTACCTCACGATGGCCTGCAGAGGGCGCTACGAGTCATCTGAGCCAGTCCAATGCTGTGCGAGTATTCAGCGACCCAAGGAGGGGTGCAGCATCGAAATGACTGGATTGCTCGTGGCACCCTCCGTGGTCCATCGTAGTGCGAAACAGGGTATAGACACGAAATGTTGTAACATTTTATTGTTTCCCCACAAAAGACTCCTTGAACCAGAGCTGTTGTCGAATGCTTAGAAAATTAAGAAATTAGATGGACGATTGTGCGTTCAGTTGATCACAATTTGTTCTTAATATCATCATATTGCCGTATCATCATTGCCCGGCAATATGGCATCCCCACAATAAGCCAGATTAGTTCTTGAAGCACCGTTGCTTGCAAGCGTGTATGTGCAGCAAAACATAGTGAGCACTAATTAATGCAGTTTATTAATGAGGCCACGCAAAAGCTACTAAGAATGTTTTGCCCTTCTTTTGCAATCTTTGCAAGTGGTTGTAGGAGACAAATAAACTGCTCGATGATGCAAGTTTATACTTGTCGTCTTGAAAAACTACAAATGGCCTACCTTTGAGGTAGTGTTTAAAAACAATGGATGCCGCGCCTCTCCGCATTGGCCGAAACCACCTCCTCAAACACCCAACCAATGCCAACTCCAACGCAAAAGCACTAAAAGTGGACACAGAGACACAGTAGCCGTTTTGTCAACAAAATCTTACGCAAAAACTGTTTTCAAAGATGGACTTTGTTTATTGCACTACAGCAATGGGCTCTTTTACGAAGCAACTTAAAACTCGAGCATGCACAACATTTAAGATGAGACGTCTTCGAAGGCTAATTTTATTTCGGCTCCGTGTCTTAACTCATGCAGAGGAAAGAAAGAAGACAGGACAAGGTGTTTCACGTGTAGTGTGTAGTGTTAAATGTCATTGGGCTGTAATGCATTGTGTAGTTATTTCAATGTAATATGTAATCCATGATTACTGTAGTGTACAAAAAGGCAAACTAGGTGACCTCAGTGCAATGCTTAGACATGTGTCTAGTGTTATGTGGAGATGTCAGAAGCCTTTCCACTTAGTGAAGAGAAATACAGGTGATGCAACTGTTGCATGACAAAGGTGTCATGTATCTAGTAGAGACACTAAGCCTCAAGTTAACAAAAGCAGAAAAGAGTATGTGTTGTGTATTGACTGCATGTATGAACCTTAATCTGCATGTTCAATATTAGCAAAGTTATAGATTAATGTTTTGTAAATTACTTCATGTTCACAAGCACACTTTGCAATTGGAGGGTCAGGCATAATTACCCAGAAAAAAGTGACTGCAGCTTCTGGGAAGCTGTTAAAAAAAAAAAATGGAAGAGCCATCTGAGCATGGCCTCTTAAACTCTGAAAGATCGAGCACTACTTTCTCTTTGGACTTTCCTCTCCAAGAAGTTAAGCGATAATCTTATGCCAGGACACTCCAACCGAGCTGTCACAAACGACAAGATATCATTTCATTTGTTCAGCATTCAAATGCACACACACACACATACATACATTCAGTATGGCACTCACACACACCTAACCATAACCAGTAAAATAGTGCCCAATATTTAATTGCAGTCACCAAGAAGGTGAGGGTGGCGGGGATGAACTTGCGTTGTCCCATCTCCAACGCAAGCTACCTCCTCCGATGCTTTGGCGTCTCGTGCACCTTGAGCATGTGCACATAGCCAAAGCATGAGGGAAGGCATGGAGCACATGCTAAAGGCCAGGCGTTTGAAGGACACGCCCTGCCAGTCTCATTCACTCGGTTACTATGGCTTGTTTCCAACTGGAAGGTTTCTTATAATTTGCCAAAATCTTAAAAAGAAAAAAAAATGCTTTAGTCGGTTTTGAAAGAAAACCTATAAAAAACCCACAAACATGAAAAAAAATCGTCTTTGCAGAATTAATTTTTACTGCACAAGACACAAAAATGCTCTTAGCCCTGTAACCTCATCACCGCAATAGAAATGCTGGACTGTCAAAACAGTCACTCTTTTTCAATTTACACCACTCTTCTCCAGTCACACCAAGTGTACAGACAGTTCCTTACAACAGTCACTCTCATTCAGCCTCACAATTGGCGCCCGTTGCTAAACGTAACAAACTGTCGCATTCAACAATTTCTGCACATGATAGAAGGCTTCCAAGCATGTGTGCACCTTGGTATGTCATAACTTAAAAAACCACTAAAAAGAAAAAAATTAATACAATAAAGTTGAAACGCGTGTAAAAAAAATTTTAAGCGAAAAAAAAAAAAAAGATTTGGAGCAATAACGATGGCGGGAGACGCAGTTTAGTTGGTGGTAACCTCCTTTCCACTTGTTTTCTCTCTCTGCATTTCTGGCGTATGGAGGGGAGGTGGAGAGAGTGCATGACCATCTCACTGAGGTGGAAGGAGTGTATGACATTCCGTGACGTCATGGACTTTGCACACAGAATTTAAAATAAACCTGGCGCAGTCAATATTGCTCTAAATATAGTTTTCGCATAAATTTCATTTCTTGACACGTGTCCTAATTAAACTGTTTAGAAAAATTTTTTTTTTTTCAGTTGCTTTTTAAGACATTTAGATCTGACAGGTATCCTCAAATAGTGATATCCATGGACCAGCCAAAACTTAAACTAAGTCTAAGACACCACAGTGCCAAAAACAGAAAAGGAAGCATTATGAAAAAATTATAAACTAAATTCATGGAACCGATGAATCGAAGACTCACTAAATCAGCACTACAGAGAAAAACTGCTTACATGGAAGAAGACCTCTGCAGCCGTTGCTCGACGTGCGCGCACAATGCGCCGAACGCTTGTAGATCGGTCTATTCTCTGCCAAAAGCTTCATGATTTTGGAAGCCAGCGAACTGACACCAGTGTGAAAAACTTTAACCCAGCAATCCTCTTAACACGGAAGATACTGCCGCCTTTTCTAAACGTGCGACCAAAGCGAGGTTACAAAAAATTGGGTCCATGGCGATTAACCGTAATTTATGCCCCGGGGAGAGAGTGCAACGGGGCACGCACATTCACCAACCAATCATATTCGCTCGCAACATCCTCCCAGTCTCCATAGGTCACTACCCCAGTGCAGTAAAAATTAAATTCTGCAACAGTCGACAGAGGCTCCAAGCAGAAAGTGCCACTCCCAGAGCTAGCGTGCATAAAATATTAAGACCTTTCTTGAATGAAGTAAGCAAGCATGGTTCATTGTAGCTCAGAAGAGATGGAACAAGTAACCAACTGAGAATAATCAGCAGTAGTGCTGCCGCAAAACAAAAGACTGGGGCAAGCAATGTGGAGCAAAGTTACCACGCACTGCTCTTTAATGCGTCAGCATTCCAATAAGTGTCGTGGAGATTCCGTACATTTAACTGCTCTTGGGGTACGAGGGGTTCAACGATTGTCCTGGCCGATTGTCACACATTGTCCCAAGGATGACTCCACATGAAACTTGGCAAATCAACTAAGGCTATGTCAACTCTGGAACTAATGTCAATCCATAGTGGGGAGAAAAGGGTAAGTTTAGCTTGCAAACCCTTCCAAAACGTTTCTGGTACTGCCACTAAGAGGCATTGATTCCACCATACGGTTGTTTACTTCGCTGGTGCTCTTTTTCAGTAAATGCTTAGATGAGAGTTCAATGCTCATCCTGAGCACTTCTTTTCGCTTGTCCTAAAGATATTCCGATCTGGTCATTTTCTTTACGGAATGAACCTACAGGACTGCACTGCTCCCCCGACACTATAATGGTTTACTGCTCCAAAAACAAATCACTCTGGCAGTACTAGAAATGCTGCACTTCAGCTTTCACGATGGCAGTATTTCCTTTATTATGGTTAGCTGCTCCAAACGTAAAGTGACCACTACCCATTTGCAATAGTTACCTGCCACGGAGGAGTGGCTTGTCTGCATTGTACTCCACCCCAATCAAAACTGACCATTCTCTTTAACGCATTTCTGATCCCCCTCCCAAAACGATTCTCATTTCTCACACACATCCAAGCCACTTTCAACCTCTCTTTCGCTCACACTTGCACACACAGGCAAACACCAGTCATCTGTTTCACACACACACACACACACACAAAAAAAAAAAGTGTTTGGAAAATGTGTGTGGTGTGGTTGGGGTGTTATGTGTGTGTCTTGGAACGCGATTCATTCAGACGCCACTCAGTAAATGAGACCACAAAGGAATCAAAGACACCGTGCACATGGCTTCCAGGCAAAAAAAAGAAAAACAGTCTCTCACCCCACGGCCTTCAAGAAGAGGGCACGACCGAAAGGGGCAGGTAGGTAAGGGGCTCAGAGGAATTTATTTGTCTTCGATGAAGACAGGAAAAAAAGCCTAACCGGGGGAAAACTTTGGAACTACCCTGTCTAGACAAGGGCATACACGATCAACCACAAGCTTTCAGTTTGCATGCCAGTGCCACGCATTGACGTTAAGCAGGCCACTGCAGCCTTGTTTGAATTAGGGTCCGTTTTAGCCCCCAAAAAGCATCAAAAGCAAGACCTAACAAGATATTTTTTTTTGCATATTGTTTTGCAGTTGAGTGATTTTCCAGTTTAACTACTTAGCCCTCCCCTAGTGTGTGTTACAGTTAACAGAACTTGAGCAAGTTTCTGGGTTGCTCCCATACAAAGGTTGCTCAGAGAAGGAAAGGGTTCTTCACCTGCCACTCAAACTAGCCTGAAGTTCCACTCAACCGAATTGCAAAAAGACAACAAAGCAATCAAATTTTGCCACCGTTGATGAAAAAAAAAATACCCTAAATAGTATACTTGACGCCTAGCTTGTGGAGAGACGAACTCGCAGAACTTCACAAGCTAGCTTCAACATTTTGTCACAACCGAGGCAAGGAAACCGTATTCACACTTGCAACTATGCACGTCTGTCCACAGCTCCAGCGGACGCAAACAGAAAGCTCGCAGTTGCTCGCGGCCAAGGAAATGCAAGTCATGCCTCTGGCTAAGAGATAAGGGTAAAGAGAGAGAGAGAGAAATGTGACTGATACAAAACCTCGTGCTCAATGTAAATCTTCCAGTAGCGGCCTGCGTTGGGAAACTGGGTGACAATCTTCTCGTACAGGGGTCGGGCGTCCTCCATCTTTTTGTTCTGCGGGCGACCGGGGAGAAAAAAAGGGGGAGAAAGAGACGTCAGAGTTTGGTCGCCGTTCGCGGGAACAGTCAGAGGGACCATGCCACAGCACCAACTTTAACTGCACGTTGCGTAGTTGAGAAAAATGTGTCGCGATCCGTTTCATGCTTTCAAAGGAACACCAAACGCAAGGTTGTCCCCGTCTGCAGATTGCTGCAACTCTATCACTAGCACGGCGGCGAAGGCAAAGATGTCCAGTCAACAGAAACTCCAGTGTCCACAGGTTGAAACGCCGCAATGCAAGCAGTCATGGGTAAGTTACTTTTAAAAAGTAATTCGTTACAGTTAGTTACTTTCAGAAAAAAGTAACGAAGTTACCGTTACAGTTACTGCAACAAAAGAGTAACTCGTTACAGTTACTTTTAAAAAGTAACGACGTTACTTTTCAGCTACTTTTTATAACACGAAAAATTTAAAAAAAACTAGAAAACGTCTTTCAGCAAGTTTTTTTTTTGCATAAAATTAAAAAGTAAGCTTTTTACTTTATATTGTAATAACTTAGCATCATTTGCTTCTCGAAATTAGTGTCTGAAAGTTTCCCTCGTTTGACGGCGAACACGTCGCTGCCCTTACTGAACATACCCCGCGCAACCAGAGCAACAAGCAAACCCCGCGCAAACAGCAGTAAATCTTGCCTCGACTCTTGACACCTCGCCGGAGTAGTGGCGCTAATCAAAATACGAAACATGCGCATTGCGGAGTAGTGGCGCTAATCAAAATACGAAACATTTGCAGTGCCCTCCGTGTGTATTGTTTCACAGTTGATTCACCCGATTAAAAAGCGTTTGCGCAGAAAAAAGAGCAACCGCAACATAGATAGTGCTTCAGAATACCAAGATGAAAGTGTTCAGCCACAAAGTACAAGCGCGTGCGTAAATATAACTATATTTTTTTTCATCACATCTACACGTGGCTATGTTCGGGTCGTGACTCGCGAGGAAGAACGTATTCATTAGTTTGTGCAAGGCCAACTTGACACTCGAAATGTCGGAACAGGCAATTTAGAAAGTGCAAGGAATAGCTGCTAGATTGTACTCTTTCAACGATATATTATTTATAAAAAAAAACAGAAAAGTAACGACAAAAGTAACGTCGTTACTTTCATTGTTACTTGAGAAAAAGTAATAGAACTACAGTTACAAGTTGCAGTTTTAAGAAGTAACTCGTTACAGTTACAAGTTACCAAAACAGTAACGAAGTTACAGTAAGCAGCGTTACTACCCAAGACTAAATGCAAGTGGCCCCTTTTCACATAAATGACGACACGAAGCAGCGAAAGCCTGAAGTGCAACTTAAGTCTGGAAGGGGAGTTGCACTACCTCTCTTGCCTCCTCAACTCAACACCATCGAACCCGCCCCCAGGTGGCGGGTTCGAGGCACTCGGAGCCACCGAGTTGGAGGATGTAGAAGAGGTGGCACAACTCCCTTTCCGGATGCCAGCCATAGTTTGAGCTTTCACTGGTTCGTGAGGAAAACCGGCACGTGCGCAGAACTCTATGCGAAAAAGGTCCATTCATCTGCCGTGCCGCCACTCCTATGACCAGCTACCACGATGGACTCTTTTCAAAAGACCGAGCCATCGCCTGTCCCGACATTTGCTTGACTGTGTACTCCGAGCATGCAATGGACATGAGAGCTGCATCGGCGTTTGGCGAGGACTTGGATCCAGTCATGCACTTCGCACCCAAATGGACTTTTGAAAGGGGTCTATTGGGGCAATCTGCAGTTCTCCGCGTGTCTTACGCGGCAGATTTTGCTGCTTGGAGACACTCCCAATGCCTTACTCTGGCACCTAACAATTTTCCACCGAGGTCCGCATGCCACGCAAGCGCATTCCACTAAAATTGCGTCGAGCACCAAGCATCAACTGCACTTCAATTGCGTCGAGCACGGTACAGCGAAGGGAAAGGGAAAGAGTGCTTCAACGGCTCTGGAGCATGTGTGTGTGGGAGGGGAAGGGGGGTTGCCTTCCAACATCATGAGTACACACACATTCTGTTCACAAGGTGCTCGCACAAATATGCATGTGCAACAGCATCTGCCAATCACCACTCCGAGCTCAAATTTGCTTCTGTAAAAAAGGTAGAGCTCCTTTGCCTACATGACTGAACTGATTTTTTGTAGCAGACAAGACTAAAGCATGAACATTCCTTGCCGATTAAACCCCAAAACAAAACTGACCCTAAACTTCTGTTTTTTTTCCAGTTGGTTTTGGTAGTTTTTTTGCTCAATGCAACTGTCTTTTTGTGTGCACAAAAAATCAGCTGTCAGTTTTCTCGTGGAATCGAAAGCATGCTGTAAAAAGCTATGCGTGTGGTGAAAAGTGCTCGCTCGGGACACTAACTTAAGCGGTGAAATTTGTTGCACGTTGATACCCATTCAAAGTGGAATGTTAAATAATGTGGATGTCATGTTTCACACTAACACGGTCACACGGCGTACTGTCGAGTACGAATGAAATGTGAATAGAGGAGCGTGTGGCCTTCGATTCATGCTGCACTACCTACAGGCATCTAGGAACCGGTAAAACTATATATAACTTGCACTGGTCAGACATAATGGGGGAAAGGGCGCGCGAGACGGTAGCTTCCACTGCGTTAGCGAGACGCTTCTGGCCACTAGAAAGGGGGGGGGGGGGCTCAGGGGGAAAGGGCACGAGAGAGCATAGCTTCCGCAGCTCTAACGAGGCGCTTCTGATCACCAGAAAGATAGGCGGACTGACGTCACGTGCAAGCTATGTATGCAGTGGAAATGGGGGTTGCAAGGGTGTGCGCCTTCTTTGATGTGCACACCCTCGTAATAAATCTCTCCATTCCGCAATTTTATCAGTTCCTGCTTGCCTTCAGGTTACGCAGCAGGTATCGAAGGCCACGGGCCCCTTCACTCGCATTTCATTAGCACCCATGGTATCTTTTCCGCGTAATGACAGCACCTAGCAGCAAAATGTGCAAACCTTCGCTGAAGGCTAGAACGCATCATTTTTGGAAAAGACTCACAGGATACACAGGATTATTTGGCATGCAAGTTTGCCTGCTCCTTCAGCATGTGTGTTTCTTTTCCCCGCCAAATGCGTCCCCACGCTTCTGTTACCCTCCCTCCCTACACCCCCTCCCCCCCCAACCTCAACCAATGACAGTGTATGCTAAGCTGCATAGTCATTACGCATTCCCTGCGCATTCTCTATGTTAATTTTAATTGGCATATCTTTCCATGCATTCTGATGCTAGGAGAGGCGTTCTGGGGCACTTGCTCTCGCCGTATGCGGATCATGCAAGGCTATCAGACAATAAAGGATGACTCTGCACATTTATTTAAAAGATAAACCTTACAAAAAAAAAATTGTGCATCGTGATTACACCCGAGGTTGGGGAGGTGAAAAGACAAAACACGGTGGTTCCTCTTGCCACCAATTAACGCGCGGCAATCAGTCACCAGGGGGCAAACCCCACGCGTGCGCAAAACGCTTCATAGCAACAAAAAGTAGGTTTGAATTTAATCACCTGGGCATCGCGAAGCAGAATACTCCACGCCTCGATGTCGTAGACGTTCTGCTCCAGTCGCTTCTCCGCATTTTTCACTCTGTCTGGTATGTACCCCTGTGGCAAACATGGGAGAGACAAACACTCGCCTTTTTCAGAGGAAATTCGGGCCCAAGCACAATGGAAGTCGTCGAAACGCCGGTAAAGCGCGTTGCTTCCACGCACTTATCAAACGCACTGCAAAGAACTGAAGATTGTAACACTATTTTAGGATAGAAAATAAAAGCACGCTACAAGTATTCCGCCTTGAAACAGTTATGAAGCAGCTAGGAAAAAGCATTTTAATAAACGCCGAAATACAAAGGACGAAAACACGATTAGGCTTAGTACTTCCTCGACACGACGCAACTTCAAATGCGATTTCTGTAGGCTGCGTTAGATTTACTACGGTAATGTCGCCACTGGAAAGCTTCGGAAGACGGCAGATTTAAAATTTAGATGGTCATCTTACCTCCATTAAAGCCATGTTTGCTGTGGTTTCGCGTTTACCACCGCCAGCAAACATCGCGCTGGCAAGCCAAGCGGCCCAAACATCCAAGAACACACACGGAAGTGGCAAAAAATTTTGTGGTTGACGTAACTTCCGTTTTTTTTTGTTGGATTGGATTGGATTTAGTGGCGAGGTAGCAGTTTCGTTTTCAAAATTGTATTTGATCTGGAAGTTTGGAGTGCTCAAGAGTAAAGCCCTCGAGTTCTGTTTCCTTTTTGTCTAAAAAGTAGCGTCAAATGCGCCAGTGTACGAGGCCCATGTCTAGAACAGCCCTTGGACGCAAATGGCGCCGCCGCACTGAGCACTGGAATGAGCAGCCCGGGCGACTTGTAGCTCAGCTGTAGATGAGCATAACGTGTACCACGCAGTAGTGATACGCGACCGCACTCCGGTGCGATGCTCATCGAGATCCAAACGGGCAGGGCGGGGATTCGCTCCACATGCTCCGAGCTGGTGTGTCTAGCCCAGTCGACCACCGAGCCCCCGCCCTTGGAAATGATTGGCGGCGAAGCACCCTGCTCGTGGATGGCGCGTGTCTTGCGCGTCATCTGAGCAAGTCATCAGGGAGCTATACTCCACTGTATCAGGGCGGCATTTACGATTCGTGCTATGGTACTTCCAATTTTAAGAAGCACAAGAATGCGTCACAACAAACTGACTTGCGATGGCTTTCAAAGGAAGAGCAGCTGAAATACAAAACAAAATTCCATTTGTCTCTCTGGCTCTGAGCTTGTCCATTTTATTTGCGTTCATGGCGGCAGAACACAGTCCACGCTCGGGGACAGTGACCTGGCAGCGTACGTCACGGAATAAAACATTGATCATGGTCATTTTGTCGACTGTGGCCGTAACGTGGTCCGTTGTAACAAATCACAGAAGCTAAAATCATCCACTCTGAGGAAAAAATGTGCGAATCAAACTGGAACCTGGTATAGCATTTTGGTCTGCGTGGTGGTGATGTCCGTTACGTCATCGTCGCTCCCTTGCCTGTTGCCTGGCGGTCGCCAGTCGCGCACGCCGATTCCGCCGTTGTCTCCCTCGAGACATTGCCTGCGTGGGAGGCGCAAGATCAACCAGATTCCCCGAGCGAGTTCTTTCCTGGCCCTCGTTGGAAATAACGCGTCACAAGTAGAGATATCACCGGTAACGCGGTGTAGTTTACACCTCCCTCAACTGGGCGGATTTAGGGGAGGGTCCGAATGACCTGACCCCTCTTGATTTCGCATGGTAAAATTTGGGTGTGAAACGAGGGAGAGGGTTCAACATATGGTACACTCATCACCCGACACCCCCCCTTGGAATTCCTGCATCCGCCCCGCCCTCAACCCCCCCCTCCCAAAAAATGCCATCAGCGGCAGTAGTGTTACCTCCTCAACCCCCCTCCCAAAATGCTTTTCAAAGTCCCCCCCCCGCAATGCCGCATCTCCACGTGGTGAATGATGCTGATTTGGGCGAAGCTCTGGTGGTGCTTGTCTGCGTAGACGCTGAGCCGCAGCATGCCGAGCTTTTCGTTCGTTTTCATCCATGTCAGAAAGAGAATGTGTGGTATGGAACGTGGTTATATACGCATTTGAGCATTTGACCGCAGCGCCCTCTCGTCTATAAACGTTGAGCCAATGCATGCAAAGTTTTACGCGATTATATACGCATTTGACCGCAGCGCCCTCTCCTGTATAGACGTTGAGCGGCTACATGCAACGTTTCATCCATGACATCCCCAGCTCTTGAGTTACTACCATCATCTCAGAGCCCCCTACTCGTCCCGCAGTCGTGGCCCAGTGATTAAGGCGATGGGCGATCCATTGGGGTCTCCCCGCACAGGTTCTAATCCTGTCGACTGCGCAAACATTTTTTTTCTTTTTTTTTAAGAAGACAGATGGGATGGCAATCGATGTGAGCACGGACGCCGGACGGACGGACGGACAAAGCTGAACCCTAAGGAGCTTCGCCCTTAAAAAATGGGAAATTTTGGACAAATTTGTACGCGTTAGGATGTTCAGTAAAGGACTGTACGTATTCGTTAAGTTTCTAGATGAGTGACAAGTACAGCATTTTCGTAACTATTTTACGATGTCGCCTATCAAATTGTTACTCGTTTCGGTGGTAAACAAATTACTCGTATTGCTGTAATCTATGCGAAAACGGGGAGAAAAAGAAATCATTTCTGCACGGGGTCACCGCAAAATTTATTAGTAAATAAAAAAAAATAATGTTTCAACTTTTTTATGCTCGGGTTCGAAGCAAAGGGCTGTCCATTCAGGACGCGCTTTACGACATGTGGAGGGCATTTGCCGGACAGAAGCAGTGATCGGCTAATCCGTTCGCGCACAGAAAAGAGCGCACGATAGCGGCGCGTATACATAGTCGGTGATGGCATGACGCACAAAGACGATAGCGCCGTGACGACGCACTATTCTGGCGCTGCTCCATATCGGATTCTATGCGGAGAACAAGTTTGCCAGCTTCTTGCACACGAGTTCCGGATTACGTCAGAACGACACCGAGCTTTGATTGGCTTTTATCGAAAGCAAAGTAGGTAGACCTCTAGCTAGGTAGCGGCAAATGCCCCTCAAAGCGAAATCACATATCCCTCCGCCACCTCCGCATCCAATAGCGTCCCATCGCTTCCGTGACGTTGCGGCCAACGCGCCAGAAGTTGATCTTGCCTTTCTGTACATATTTGCTTTATCTTTCGACTTTGACTTGGCATTGTGGAAGCCACAAGAGGGAGATTAGAGTCGTCCCACTCGATGGGAACAAAGACGACTTTCGGGGAGTTGGCTTCCCCTCCGATGGATACAAAGGCTGCTTTCAGGGGCCCGTTCCTACCTCCGATGAATACAAAGGTCGCTTTCTTTTAAAGCGGGGGGTCGGAGACATGCTGGCGCACTACTGCTGTGGCCATTAGACAGTTTTTGATGGATCGTATGCCAAAGCCTTGCGTACACAAGAAAATTGCGGGTCGGGAGTGCGCGTGCGCCAGAACGCAATAGAAGAGCTAGCGTATTGCGTACGCACGCAACGCTGGGGATTTCGCAGTGGCGGGCTTTGCGGGACGCTCTCGAGAGATCTCGGACCCAACGAGAGCGCCCGGATTTCAGGATGGCGGTTACCTCAACTGTTGCCTCAGCTGGCACAGCAAGGGCGTGGACGTGGTGTTTTCGAAGTTCCGTGTTACGTGGAGACTGCGCGGTGTTCAGCTCGCCCAATTCTTTCCGGGACCTACGGCAGTCATGGTCAGATCGCACGTGCAGCTAAGAAGGAGTGCACAGTGGTGATCGTTCGCCGCCTCAGAATGTGCGTCAACGCTGCGATCTGCTCAACGCTAAGCCTATTCGCACAGTTCATCGCCGACGGACGAACGACTCTAAAAGAGATCGCCGAAGTTCTCGCTATGCACTGGACATCAGTAGGTCATGAATTTTAATTCGCGCGATAGCAATGATAAAAGCCGCCGTTTCCACGAAATGACTGACGGAGGCGCCGTGATCGAATTTGGCTACGTACCTGCCCAGCCTCTGTACTCCCGCAAGCGGCAAGCGCGCTTGACGAGGCAGCTGCGGCTTGGTTTAATTTGAAATAAAATGATTGGCACGTTTTGGCTCTCAATATTTCTGTTCGCAGGACGCAATGGTATAGCGCTACAGGCACGCAGATATTACTACGGACTCTAGCAAATTTAGCTAAGATCATGCGCGGCGTTTTCTGTAAACGCCGCGCATGATCTTAGCTAAATTTGCTAGAGTCCGTAGTAATATCTGCGTGCCTGTAGCGCTATACCATTGCGTCCTGCGTACAGAAATATTGAGAGCGAAAACGTGCCAATCATTTTATTTCAAATTAAACCAAGCCGCAGCTGCCTCGTCAAGCGCCGCTTTCTGCGGGATACAGAGGCTACTGATACGTAGCCAAATTCGATCACGGCGCCTCCGTCAGTCATTTCGTGGAAACGAGCAGCTTTAATGCTATCGCAGATTAAATTCATGACCTACTGATGTCCAGTGCATAGCGAGAACTTCGGCGATCTCTTTTAGAGTCGTTCGTCCGTCGGCGATGAACTGTGCGAATAGGCTTAGCGTTGAGCAGATCGCAGCGTTGACGCACATTCTGAGCGGCGAACATTTTCACTGCTGCACTCCTTCATAGCTGCAGGCGATCTGACTTTGACCGCCGTAGGTCCCGGAAAGAATTGGCGAGCTGAACACCGCGCAATTTCACGTAACACGGAACTTCGAAACACCACGTCGCCCTTGCTGTGCCAGTTGAGGCAACAGTTGAGGTAACCGCCATCTTGAAACTGGCGCTCTCGTTGGGTCCGAGATCTCGAGAGCGTCCCACAAAGCCCGCCACGCGAAATCCCCAGCGTTGCGTGCGTACGCAATACGCTAGCTCTTCTATTGCGTTCTGCGCAGCGCACTCCCGACCCGCAATTTTCTTGTGTACGCAAGGCTTTGGCATACGATCCACAAAAACTGTCTAATGGCCACAGAGTAGTGGCCAACTTGTCTCCGACCGCCCTAGAAAGCGACCTTTGTATTCATCGGAGGAGGAACCGGGCCCCTGAAAGCAGCCTTTGTATCCATCGAGGAAGCTAATCCCCGAAAGTCGTCTTTGTTTCCATCGAGGGGGATGACTCTAATCTCCCTCTTGTGGCTTCCACAATGCTAAGTCAAGTCGAAAGATAAAGCAAATATGTACAGAAAGGCAAGATCCTCTCTGCGCGTTGGCGCAACGTCACGGAAACGATGGGACGCTATTGGATGCGGAGGTGGCGGAGGATATGATTTCCTTTGAGGGGCATTTGCCGCTACCTTCTTGAGGTCTACCTACTTTGCTTTCGATAAAAGCCAATCAAAGCTCGGTGTCGTTCTGACGTAATCCGAAACTCGTGTGCAAGAAGCTGGCAAACTTGTTCTCCGCATAGAATCCGATATGGAGCAGCGCCAGAATATGCGTCGTCACGGCGTATCGTCTTTGTGCGTCATGCCATCACCGACTATGTAGACGCGCCGCTATCGTGCGCTGCTCTTTTCTGTGCGCGGACGGATTAGCCGATCACTGCTTCTGTCCGGCAAATGCCCTCCACATGTCGTAAAGCGCGTCCTGAATGGACAGCCCTTTGCTTCGAACCCGAGCATAGAGAAGTTGAAACATTATTTTCTTTTATTTACTAATAAATTTTGCGGTGACCCCGTGCAGAAATGGTTTCTTTTTCTCCCCGTTGTCGCGTAGATTACAGAATACGAGTTATTTGTTTACCACCGAAGCGAGTAACAATTTGATAGGCGACATCGTAAAATAGTTACGAAAATGCTGTACTTGTCACTCATCTAGAAACTTAACTTGAATATCCTAACGCGTACAAATTCGTCCAAAATTTCCCATTTTTTAGGGGCGAAGCTCCTTAGGGTCTAGCCTTGTCCGTCCGTCCGTCCGGCGTCCGTGCTCACATCGATTGCCATACCATCTGTCTTCTTAAAAAAGAAAAAAATGTTTGCGCAGTCGACAGGATTCGAACCTGTGCGGGAGACTTCAATGGATCGCCCATCGCCTTAACCACTGGGCCACGACTGCGGGACGAGTAGGGGGCTCTGAGATGTGGTAGTAACTCAAAGAGCTGGGGATGTCATGGATGAAACGTTGCATGTAGCCGCTCAACGTCTATACAGGAGAGGGCGCTGCGGTCAAGTGCGTATATAATCGCGTTAAACTTTGCAGGCATTGGCTCAACGTTTATAGACGAGAGGGCGCTGCGGTCAAATGCTCAAATGCGTATATAACCACGTTCCATACCATACATTCTCTTTCTGACATGGATGAAAACGAACGAAAAGCTCGGCATGCTGCGGCTCAGCGTCTACGCAGACAAGCACCACCAGAGCTTCGCCCAAATCAACATCATTCACCACGTGGAGATGCGGTCATTTTTTTTTTGGGGGGGGACTTTGAAAGGCATTTTGGGAGGGGGGTTGAGGAGGTATAAACCTACTGCCGCTGATGGCATTTTTTGGGAGGGGGGGGGTTGAGGGTGAGGGGCGGATGCAGAATTTCCAAAGGGGGGGTGTCAGGTGTTGATGAGTGTACCATATGTTTGGAACCCCTCTCCCTCGTTTCACGCCCTAAATTTTACACTGCAGAAATCAACGAGGGGGTCAGGACATTCGGACCCTCCCCCTGCGTCCGCCACCTGGTTGAGGGAGGTGTAAACTACTACCGCGTTACCGGTGATATCTCTACTTGTGACGCGTTATTTCCAACGAGGGCCAGGAAAGAACTCGCTCGGGGAATCTGGTTGATCTTGCGCCTCCCACGCAGGCACTGTCTCGAGGGAGACAACGGCGGAATCGGCGTGCGCGACTGGCGACCGCCAGGCAACAGGCAGGGGACGACGATGACGTAGCGGACATCACCACCACGCAGACCAAAATGCTATACCAGGTTCCAGTTTGAGTCGCACATTTTTTCCTCAGAGTGGATGGTTTTAGCTTCTGTGATTTGTTACAACGGGCCACGTTACGGCCGCAGTCGACAAAATTACCATGATCAATGTTTTATTCCGTGTACGTACGCTGCCAGGTCACTGTCCCCGAGCGTGGACTGTGTTCTTCCGCCATGAACGCAAATAAAATGGACAAGCTAAGAGCCAGAGAGACAAATATAACTTTATTTTGTATTTCAGCTGCTCTTACTTTGAAAGCCATCGCAAGTCAGTTTGTTGTGACGCATTCTTGTGCTTCTTAAAATTGGAAGTACCATAGCACAAATCGTAAAGCCCCCTGATAGAGGGGCTTTACTCTAGATGACGCGCAAGACGCGCGCATCCACGAGCGGGTGCTTCGCCGCCAATCATTTCCAAGGGCGGGGGCTCACTCAGTCCCTGCAGAACCCAGGGATCGTGAGCTAATCCCCGCCCCTGCCCGTTTGGATCTCGATGAGCATCGCACCGGAGTGCGGTCGCGTATCACTACTGCGTGGTACACGTTATGCTCATCTACAGCTGAGCTACGAAGTCGCCCGGGCTGCTCATTCCAGTGCTCAGTGCGGCGGCGCCATTTTGCGTCCAAGGGACTGTTCTAGACATGGGCCTCTACACTGACGCATTTGACGCTGCCACTTTAGACAAAAAGGAAACAGAACTCGAGGGCTTTGCTCTTGAGCACTCCAAACTTCCAGATCAAATACATTTTGAAAACGAAACTGCTACCTCACCACTAAATCCAATCCAATCCAACGAAAAAAAACCGGAAGTTACGTCACCACAAAATTTTTCGCCACTTCCGTGTGTGTTCTTGGATGTTTGGGCCGCTTGGCTTGCCAGCGCGATGTTTGCTGGCGGTGGTAAACGCGAAACCACAGCAAACATGGCTTTAATGGAGGTAAGATGACCATCTAAATTTTAAATCTGCCGTCTTCCGAAGCTTTCCAGTGGCGACATTACCGTAGTAAATCTAACGCTGCCTACAGAAATCGCGTTTGAAGTTGCGTCGTGTCGAGGAAGTACTAAGCCTAATCGTGTTTTCGTCCTTTGTATTCGGCGTTTATTAAAATGCTTTTTCCTAGCTGCTTCATAACTGTTTCAAGGCGGAATACTTGTAGCGTGCTTTTATTTTCTATCCTAAAATAGTGTTACAATCTTCAGTTCTTTGCAGTGCGTTTGATAAGTGCGTGGAAGCAACGCGCTTTACCGGCATTTCGACGACTTCCATTGTGCTTGGGCCCGAATTTCCTCTGAAAAAGGCGAGTGTTTGTCTCTCCCATGTTTGCCACAGGGGTACATACCAGACAGAGTGAAAAATGCGGAGAAGCGACTGGAGCAGAACGTCTACGACATCGAGGCGTGGAGTATTCTGCTTCGCGATGCCCAGGTGATTAAATTCAAACCTACTTTTTGTTGCTATGAAGCGTTTTGCGCACGCGTGGGTTTGCCTCCTGGTGACTGATTGCCGTCGTTAATTGGCGGCAAGAGGAACCACCGTGTTTTGTCTTTTCACCTCCCCAACCTCGGGTGTAATCATGATGCACCAATTTTTTTGTAAGGTTTATCTTTTAAATAAATGTGCAGAGTCATCCTTTTATTGTCTGATAGCCTTGCATGATCCGCATATGGCGAGAGCAAGTGCCCCAGAACGCCTCTCCTAGCATCAAAATGCATGGAAAGGAACATGCCACTTGTCAAAATCTAACTTGTAGAGATGCTTGGAATGCGACGACTATAGTCGGTGACAGGTCAAGAGCGAGCGAGCTCCTCCCCACCCCTTTCCACTTCAGCGGAGCGAGCTTGACGGCGGAGAGGAGGTCGCCTCCCCTCAGCGCTCGCATTACTAAAGTGTGAAGAGGTGGGAGGAGCTTCCTCTTCGCTCTTGACCTGTCACCCGCTGTGGGCAGCTGGCATTCACTGTCATTGGTTGAAGTTGGGGGAGGGGGTGGAGGGAGGGAGGGTAACAGAAGCGGGGACGCATTTGCGCGGGAAAAGAACACACATGCTGAAGGGAGCAGGCAAACTTGCATGCCAAATAATCCTGTGTACCCTAGAGTCTTTTCCAGAAAATGATGCGTTCTAGCCTTCAGCGAAGGTTGTACATTTGCTGCTAGGTGCTGTCATTACGCGGAAAAGATACCATGGCTGCTAATGAAATGCGAGTGAAGGGGCCCGTGGCTCTTCGATAAAGGGCAAGCAGGAACTGATAAAGTTAGGAATGGAGAGATTTATTACGAGGGTGTGCACATCAAAACAGCGCACACCTTGCAACCCCCATTTCCACTGCATACATAGCTTCCGCACGTGACGTCAGTCCGCCGATCTTTCGGTGATCAGAAGCGCCGTTGGAGCTGCGGAAGCTAGCTCTCTCGTGCCCTTTCCCCGGGTCCCCCCCCTTTC